>JAPYYX010000972.1:0-51701 GCA_030522605.1 Cremastinae sp. B BG-2022a
ATTTTTGGAATTGCGAAAATGAAAATTGGTTCGGGACTTGGTAACTTCGATGCATTGATTTCGTTAACGTAAATTCAAGATCGACACCTGGTAAAATTCAACAGAAATTCAACGAGAGATACATTCAGACGGTGAAATTAAAAATTTTCGTGGAATTTGCAAATGACAGAAATTTCTTTTATTTTCAAAATCAAATTTAAGAAATTTTTGGAAATACGAAAATAAAAATTCGTTCGGAAATTGGTAACTTCGATGCATTGATTTCGTTAACGTAAATTCAAGTTCGACACCTGGTAAAATTCGATGGAAATTCAATTAGAGAGATAAATCAGACATGAAAATTAAATTTTTGTGAATTTGATTAGTGGTATCAGAATCCAATCTTATTTTTCTAAAATTAAATTCAAGAAATTTCTGCAATCGTAAAAATGAGATTTGGTTTCCTCTTGAAGAAATTTGTAGCGAATTTTCGGCGAGTCAAGCTTCGATGCTCTGATTTCGTTGACGTAAATACAATATCAGCGAAATTCTCCAGAATTCGAAGCAGAGATACAACAGACAATAAAATGAAAAACACAAAATTCGTCTCGAGATAAAATTTTCGTAAAATGCAATTCTTTTTTCTCAAAATTGAATTCAAGAAATTTTTGCGAAAATAAAATATTTGCTTCCTCTTGAAAAAATTTGCAGCCAGTTTTTGGCAAGTTAAACCTGGAACATCGCCAAAAATCCTGAAAGGATTATTCAACCGTGAACACCATTTGAAACTTTCGAAAAATCCAGAAATTGAAAATTTGGACAAAGTTTTCACGAAAAATCGAATTTAAAAATTCTGAAAGTAAATTATGAAAGTTAAATTAATATATCAAATCCACGCTTAACCTCATACATCGCTTTCGTTGATGTGAATACAATCTCATTACCTGACATTCTCCAGAAATTAAACTAGAAATCAAACAAAATTAAAAATAAGAGAAAATTTCTCTCAAGAAATAACTTTCATGAAATGTAAACCTGACATTCAGAAAATGCAAACTCTTTTTTCTCAAAATTAAATCCAAGAAAATCTCCGAAATTACGAAAACACAAAGTCGTTCCTTCTTGAAAAAAATGTGTACCGAGACTTTGGCAAGTCAAACGTGGAACTTCGCCAAAAGATCGAAAGTTCCTTCGAAACTTTGAAAAAAAACCCCAGAAGTTAAAAATGTGATTTCCGATTGTGATTCGATTGTAAATTCTGTGGTTTAAAGATTTGCCTAGTTTGATCAACGTGCTCTTCACGAGAGGGTGGAAATTCCTGGGGTCCATTTTACCTCGTACAAAGTAGAAGCGGAGTTTGCTCTGCTCGCCTGTCTGGAGAGCGTGAATCTAATATACCCCGGACTCAAATGTACGAACGCGAACACAGGCTCGGAAATTACATACGCGATCTCTGTGGGTGTTATGTTCAAAAGGTAAACTCGAAAGCGTGCATGCGAGCGGTTATATCGTCCACAGAGCATCTGCTATATTCACCTCTATTAATGAGCTCTTTGCATTCCCCTCCTCAGAATTTCGCGATAATTACATTGCGTGCCTCGTCAACGACTAAACCTCGATTCTGACGAGCATTACCTAAATTTAAACTCCTTTTCCTCAAAACTCACGTTAAATTTTACCGAAAAACTTCACTGCAATTTACAAGCAATTTACCACTGTACTTCGCGTGTGAGATTAGTTTGAAGTTTACAATCAAACGGCGATCTTTGTTAAATTGTCTGGAAGCTTCATTTACATCAAACATTAATAGGCGTTTGTAGCAATTTCAAAAAATGATAAATGTAAAAAATTAGAAAATTACTTAAAATCCAATTTTTCTCTTGGAAAATAAAATTGACTGAAAATTTTCATAATTTTCACAATATTACCAATAATTTCAATAAAATCTTTTTGTGAATCTAAATAAAAAGGAAAGATAAATCGGATTACGAAGCATTAAGGGTGAAATCGTATTACAAAAATAAATTGAAAAAAATCTACTTCACGAGCAAGATTAGATTTAAGCTCAGATTGCAGCAGCGTGAATCAACGTTGGGAAAGTTTTAATCCGAACTGAAGTTCTAAACCTCAATACTAAATAAAATCACCCGAAATCTCACCTCATGAGGACTCATTACAAAATCGACTTAAAATCTTTAAAAAACCCTTAAACAAACGATGTTACGAATAACGACACAAAATGTTACAAACTCGTATTTGAAAAACCCGACAAAAAACACAAAACTCCACACCCAAGAGTAAATCGAAACTCGGATACAAGATACCGATCCCCCTGAATCAACGTTACGAAAGTTTCTAAACTTCGAAACCTCATTACTAAATAAAGTCACCAGAAATTTCACCTCACGAAAACTTGTTTCAAAATCAACTCAAAAACTTCCAACCCCTTGCAAACAATTTTATCATGTTCTCAAAAAAAAATCTCTCCACGTCAAAAAAGAAAACAAAAAAATCCACAAAAATTCGCTGATAAAACTCGTGTTTAAAAAACCCGAAAAAATGTACTTCACGACCGAGATTAGATTGAAGCTCGAACGCAACACGATCATCCTGAATCAACGTTCGAAAAGCTCTTTTTCCTCTCTCATCTGTATCGCGGTATCGAGCGTGCGGGGAAATAGACAAGCGTATATCTACTTTCTATATCGCTTTGTGGCCCTATGGCTTAACACGTGCGTCCATGGACGTATTTGTAAATACATATACACAGGTATATATGCATCAGATATATATTTATATACATTATATATATATATATATACATACTATATCGAGTAAAATACAGAGGTTCGATGAGATTCGAACGTACCTATCTCTACCTACCGCGAATTCAGTCAATCACGGCAATTTGCATATCGCTCGTGTGTTCGCGCGTATTTCACTTCCGTTCTATCTTCCTCCTTCTCGGTCTTGTCTCTCCTATGTATCTGTATACATCTCATCTCTCTCTCTCTCTCTCTCATTCTGTCCCTATATCTGATTTTTCCCCCTCCATCCCCGTCTATTATCCAGTCCGGTAGATCTCTATCCGCCTTTTGGCAAAATCACGTCCGATTGAAGTTTCGGCCCGAATTCGTGAATAGAACTTGATTTACCCTCGTATATTGCGTACGATCTCACGCTACCCCTATACGCGATATCTCGAAATATTCGAGCGCGTGTTTTTCCTTCATTCTTTATCCTCCGAATGTGTCCTCCGGATTTTTATCGAGACATGAAAATTCCGGAAAAATCTAATTCGCGTGTCGCTATTAATTTTTATTACGCAAATCGACTGGAAATAGAGGAAGGAATGAGGGTCGATCGTTTCGCGTTACGCAAACAACGATCACCGTATAATGTGTGCCGATTGAAATGCAATAAAAAAAGGGCTCCGGGAGGATGGAAATTTGTTCTTTTTCGACGATTTTGCGACCGTGGGCGATGGTCGTTGTGTACGGGGACGGAGCGCGCGCTCGCAGTTTATTTCGATTCTTTGTCTTGTTTACGCTCTCGTCGGGACAAACAATTGGGGGGCCGAAGGGTAAAGAGGTACCGGCGAGAATTTCATGATGCATCGGAATCGACGTCGATCGTCGCAATTAAACGGGATTTTCGCGTCGTCGGGCATCCTCTCCTCTGCCTCCGCTTTTCAGAGCCTTTTGTCCACCTCCGTCTATTTTCCAATGGACCTTCCCATTCTATTTCGAGACACGAGCACGAATCTATTTTACTTCCTCTATTCCTTTCGCTTCGCGAGTGTGTGCAAATTGATTCTTTTGTCGAGTACAAACGTTGCTCTTTCTGTCGACTTTTTTGTTTCCTTTTATCGTCAAATTGCAGGAAAGTTGTTCCTGTGTCCGTAGCCGATAAACAATTTGATTTAGGAGAAAATTCAAAGTCCGCTCTCGTGTGTGTCGCAGTAGATTTTGTTAGATATATGTATATAGATATATGTTGCGTGCGTATATTTCGTGGGTAACGATCTCCCTATCGTGGCCACAGAATGGCGTGTTCCGAATTTCCCGGTGATTAAAAAAATCCGTTAATTGGATGGCCCTGTCGGTTTTTCGATCCTTCGAGCTTCGGCCCTTCCCGGACTAATGGGAAACTCGATGCACCTGCAAACGAACGCAATTTTTTTTTTTTCGTTCGACGGTCGAATTCGAAATGCAATTTCAATGGTTGAATAATCGATGGATTCCAGAACCCTTCCGATCTGATCTCGATTCTGCTCTTTAGATTAATTTGATTAATTACGGTGATGCCTCGGTACAGGTTATTTTGAAAAATTGAAGTTTCTCCTCTGGGACATCGTGAAAATTTCATTTTTCATTCCATTTCATTTTATCGACTTTTCGAATTGATATTGGAAAATATTTCGTAGTGATAGTAATTGAGATGACGGAATTCTCGATTTTGAAATTATTTGTTTAATTAAAAATTCATTAAATGCAATTTACTATTAGTTTATAAAAAATATTTAAAAAATAAAGTTAAAAATGAACAATTTGAGTCAAAGTTAATATTGTAAAAATTGTAAATTTAGATTAACCAATTTAAGGGGTGGGATGTTTTTATCCGGTTTTCACTAAAATCTGATAAGTATTTGATAAAAATTTTATCATATAAAGATTTTATTTGATCGCTCGTATGCTAACAAATTTCAAATACCATCAATTTTTGAAAATATTGACATTCTTATCATTTGCTGAAACGATTTGAATTTTGATCATGATTTTATTCAATTCAATTGACCCATCGTCGTTCAAGATGGAAACATTTCCAATTTTTTGAATCTCTTTCGCAAACTTTTTTTTTCTTATCTAATGGATTCTGAAACACGTCCCGCCTTTTTTTCGGAATCGAGGTCATTCGACGTGGCTGCAGAAGTGTAGCGAAAGGGTTCCCGATGCGCGTCTGCAGAGTAACGACGAAAAAGCTCGCGAGCTTGTAGAACAACGAGAGAGTCGTTACGTGACCTGGCAAACTGCCAAAATCGAAGTCTCGTTCTTCGCGTGTGTTTTTTTTTGCTCCCGCTCTTTTTCGCTTGAAACTTTGTGAGCCCTTCAACCAATTGTTCCTGGTCCTTTTATTCTTTTTTTCTCCAAATATATTCCAAATATCCATATTTTTTCCCCATCGCGAAAAACCGAGTCGATCCCTTGTTATTCCGCGTTGCCTCAGAATCACGTCCCCTTTTCTCTTCTCACGAACATCCGCTCAATTCAACCGTGAATTATACAATACCGTTTTATTCCCTGACTTACGATATCAATATCGTCCCTTCCGAAGCTTTGTCGCGTTACGCTCTCTCTCTCTTGTCTGTTTATATTTATCTTGGAGGAAAGGAATCCTTGTACCAATATTTGCTTTTACGAAAATTCCTTTGAAAGATTTATTCACCGCTTTTTGTGGAGTCACAGGACACTTGTCGGGCGGAATGTCGTTTGTGAAATCTTATTTTGCGATTTTTTTTTATCCAAATGCAAACCATTTTCGTTATTTTTGGAAATCAGATTTTGCTCATTTTACTGACGTCGAAAAATATTTGAACAGGGTTCCTTTTTTGTAAATCTGATTTTAAAAATCGTTTTATCAAATAAAAGAATTTTTAATTTTAAAATGTTATAAAAAATAATTAATTTGGAAAAGAATTTTTTGTTATTTTATAGAAGTCGAGAAGAGTTTAAAGTCTTAAAAGACTTATTCAAGTTGAGAAAAAGAATGTAATTTATTCGCTAAAGTCGTAGAAACATAAAAATATTTGTCAATCAAAATTTCGTTTTTGAAATGACATTATGGAAATTTTTCTTTCAAAATCAAAAAATATTTATCAAATGTTTTCTTTAAATCTCATCGAATCATTTTATTGCGTAAAAATGCATATTTTTTATTAATTTGAAAAATATTTCAAAAAATAAATTTAAACACATATTTTATTTGTTATTTTACAGAAGTCGAGGAGAGGTCGGGTGGAAAGGCGCGGGGCGGTAAATTAGCTCGGCGCGCCCGTTCCTTTAAGGAGGACTTTCTTGAAAAACTGTCGCAGATGCGTTCACCGGCGATAACGACGAGCGGCGGTGGGGGTGGGAGCGGCATTGGTACGCGAGCCGGTTCACCCTCATCGCCGCGTACGCCCCGGGACAAGAACTCGATCGCCGATGAAAATCTCGAGAAGAATCCTCTCCGGGATCTTCATATCCACGTTAGACAGGTGCAGCTCGCTTTACTGCACTTTCGTGATGTCGTATCCAAGAAAAAGCTCGAGATGCTACCCGGGAATGGCACCATTGTCCTGGATACTGTCACGACCATACACACCGTACTCAAATCTTACTTACTCTACGAAAACAGGTAATTTTATTAGCTATTCAAATTTTTATACATTTTTTTTTTATTATTCGTGTTGGCAATATTTACTTGAATTTTATTTATTTTTCAAGGATATTTTACTATTATTTTTGATATTTTATTTTTATTAACGTCGTTCATTGATTAATTTTGTAATCATTTTATTTTCTAAAAATTCTTTATTATTGTTTTTCATATTTATATTTTTAACGCTATAATTTCATTAATTCTTCTATTTGTATTATTTGTATTGTAAATATTCGTGAGGGAGTTTTTATTATTATTATTTTAAAAAAATTTTTTTTTATATATTTAAAGTTTTTTGTTACTATATACTGTACTTACATTTTTTATGTCCGCAATTTTATTGATCCTTCATATTGTTATTGTTCTCACGATCATTATTTTTGGCATTGACGTTATTTAGGTTTATTGTGATTTTTTATTATTATTTTTAATGTCTAAATCTTTTGAATTTATGATTAATCGCTTTTTTCTCATTTCAGCTCGACCTTGGGATCGGCGACAAATCAAGTATATCAAGCCCTGGCACAATTGCTCAAACTCTGCGATGACGTATTGCTGCATGGTGACAAGTCATCGGCCCTGGATACCGAGAACGTAACCCACGTAATCGGTCTTGTCGAGGATGCCGTAAAAAATCTTGTAGCGCTCGCACATGAGAAAATATCAAATAGACAAAAGCCTCCGCCTATCGCAACCAATAACAGGTATGAATATTTTTTTCTTAAATATTTCGTCGTGATTCAAAAGTTAGTGAACTATATTGCATTGAAAAATAACATAACAATTTTTATTTAATATCGAGACAAATTTTTTCATTAAAAAAACTGAATAAAAATTCTTCTTGCATTTTATTATTAGATTTCTTGTATACTTTTTATTTCTGAAAGTGGAAAAGTTGGAATGGGAAACGATTAATGAAAAGTATTTGATTTCAGGACGCTGAATAAAAATTCAATAACGAAGTTCCTACGCGATATTTAATGTTGCAGTTTTGTTCTATTTTTATTTACAAAAGTAAAACAGTTGATTTCAATATTGAACGAGAAAGAGGAAAAATATCCAATTTCGATCCACTAAATTAAAATGATAATTCACTGAAAATTGAATTACAGAGACTCTACCAGATGTTTATTATTCAATCGTTTACGTATTTAAATACAAAATTTAATTATAATATTGATTGAGAAACGGTTAATGGAGAGTTTCTGATTTTACAACGTTAAATGAAATTTCATTTAAAATTGGATTTCAAAAACCCTACGTGATTATTATTATTGAAATTTTTGTTATAAAAATAAAAACATTGATTGCAATGTTAAATGAGAAACAGCTAACGAAAAGTGTCCGATTTCAGGACCTCGGGATATGGGACGGAACTGACACCGCAGAGAAATTCTCTGCCGGACATTCCATTGACTCCGCGGGAAAGGCAGATATTGGAGCAGACCGCAACGACCAGCAGTTTAGTCAGGAGCTCGCACAGTTCCGAGTCTATACTGAGGGATTCTAGTCCACCGCCAAAACCACCTTTGCCAGACAGGTAAATCCGAGAATACAGAACAAACAAATTAATGTTTCGGTAATGTAAAAGGTTTACCAACCTTCAAGTAACAAAGAACATATTTTTGTAAACTATTCAAGTTAGGAATAAATGAAAATAGTAGAATTTTTATCGGGAAGGAGAACATAGAATTTTGAAAATTTGAATAGAAAATAAGTAAAAAGTTATTGTAATTTCAATATAATTGTCTTTTTTCTCGTTATCGTAATCAAAAAAATTAATACTTTAACATAATTAAAAAACATTCAATTTGCGTACCATCGAAAGTAATTACATTTAAATTGAAAAGAAAAATATAATTGTTTAGAATTTAACTGTAAAAGTTTATTGCTGTTTTCTAGTTATAAATTATATATTGTTTACAAAACTTAATGTAGATGTAAAAATAGTTGAATTTATGTTAAAAATAAAAATATAGTTTTGTAAAAATTAAATATAAAAATTTACTTTAATTTCAATATACTTTTATCTTTTTTCCAGGACAAACGCTTTCACGATAGAGACGAATGACAAATCGAGCACGCCACCGCCACTTCCGCCAAAAAGGCGAACCCGAGCTCAGCAGCTTTTGGACGAGTCAGACGGCATATTGACCTCGAGTCTGGATCGCGTCTCGCTCAGAAGTCGTTCGCCGGAGGACTCGTCCTCGCTGCTGAGCGCATCAGCGGGCAGCTTGGACTCGGCTCTCAATCACTCTCGGGACGAGGATGAAATTCGAGCGATCATGGGACCGAATGACGAGTCACTCAACGACAGCATGGATCTCAGTCTGATCGCTACCATTCAGGGTAAAAATGAAGCACCGAGAAGCCTAACAAAAAACCGGACTGGAAAAATACTTAAAACATAAAAATACTCAAAACCGCTCTAAAAAAACTCCCACGCAATTTATTATATCCGCAAATTAATTTTTGTCTCAACGAAAAAGTATCTGCCATCTGGTTTTTTAATAAACAAAAGTACTCGTCGCGTGTCCATTTGTTAAAGTCGGGATTCCCATTCTCGGAATGCGCAGAGCAGCGCTCGGAGTCTCGGGCATACACGAGCCAGATGAGGAAACATACGTCGCCTTCGCGGTCCGCGATTAGTCACGAGAGAGACTCCGGAGGCGAGCGTGCGAGCTCGATTCTTCGAGTTAACGCCTGGTAAAAGTTTCGCTCCGACAGTGGTCGAGTCTTATCCATCGAGGCTATTAGTCGCGACTAAAACTTTCCTGTCCGTGAAAATCACGTACCAACAATTCGCTTTATCTTTCTATTTATTTCTTCCCGATAAATTCGAATCACCGCTGGATCTAATAAATTCGTTTAATCGTTACTAGTTCTCCGATCGTGTCGATGTCCTAAGATTACAGTACGAACTGTAATTAATTCCAGTAATTTCAGTCGATCAGATACGCGTTTCTCGTGACGGATATGGATCGGTTCGACAGCTCGAGCATCCAACGGAACAAACAGTTCGACGACATAATCGCGGGCTTGCAGAAAATTTGTTTGAGTGCGCGTTTTAATGAAAATGAATTGTTAAACATTATCGTGTGACAGTAAAAATTAGTAAAAATTAATTCTTATCATTTGTTTAGGTATGCAAGTGAATGGAACAAATAATTGTGGCTGCTGGGACGGCTCGGAGACGAGTATACCGAGCACGATGTTGCTCGGCCAGCAGACACCTCAGGACATTATTAATCCATTTACCGGTGAGTGAATAAAATTTAATTGATATTTTCATCACAAAAATCTCTTTTAGACTCTATTATAAATTAAAGAACCTGCAGTAACAAATATGGAACGAACTTCATGATAAAAATAAATAAAATGCTCATCTATTTAAAAATTTATATTTTAGGAATCGAAGGGAAAATGGAGCGCCTGTCAACTCAGACCCAGGAATCCGGTTTCGTATCGATGCACTCACAGCGCAGCTCGTCCCAGAGTTACACAGCGACGACGAGTATAACTTCAAAGGGCGGGAGCGTCTCTTACAACTCGCAGACGTTTACGTCTCAGCAACATCAACAGCAACAGCAGCAATCAATTTCCCATCAGAAAACGTTGCCGGATAGCAACGGCTCCATAGTAACTCATCGCAGTACGACGAGCACGAGCAGCACAAAAAGCACACTGAGCTCATCGAGCATCTCGGGAAGCGGCGACCCAGCGCTCCTTGAGAAATTGGTAAACGTGGGTGTTGCACGTTTGTCCATTTTTTTTGTTGCTTATTTTATCCCGAACGAGTGAAAAACAAGTTTCGATGTTTCATATCTGGAATGCACCCTTTATTTTTTCATTCGCTCTTTTATCGTCGTTCCTTTTTTTCGCCAAACGTAAACGTGGGTGTATTTTTTCGATTTCTCGTACCTGCAGATAACTTGTTTTGTTTCTGTGTTTGTTTTTTTTTTGTTCCTCGGATATTTACTTTGGTTTTAAATTAACAGGAAATGGAGGCGATGACGGGATTGGATATGAACGGTGTACCTCCGGCGTTACCGGAAAAACGTTCGAAACGTAGAAAGGAGAGGCTCCCGTCCCAATACGACAATGTGCCGGAGAACGAGCATCTGTCAACGTGCAGCCTACACGGTAGCAGCACCGGCGACAGTCCGGATGCGAGTAAACCGCCGCCGTTGCCACTGAAAAAACGACACAGTGAGTTTTCGAACGCGACGAGAATAAATTGTCACTGATACGGGACGGAAACGCGTTGAGCATCTCGACGTCTCAGTGCCAATTATTCACTGTAAAAAAGTTTGAGGAAACCTGTAGAACGCGACCATCGTGGCAGCCAATTTTTAATTTGCATAAACAAAAACAAATCCGATCCAAAAAGTATGATTGATCGAAAAATCACCTGCCTCGACGGTCGCACGTTGATTATAGAAAAACTATTATCTATTTTTATTTCCTTTTCTTTCCTCGATCAAATTAGAGTGAATTTTCCTTTCGTTAGATAATTAGTTCCGTAGAAAGAGAAAACTTTCAAGAATGTATTATCTCTGAAAAATATTGTAATACAATTTTTGGGTTAGATTTTTTCTTAACGAACTGACGCAATATTTTGTATCCCCCAGTGTTCCAATCAGTGGCATATTCCGGTAAGTGGGACCCTGACCCACGTAAATACGCACTCATACTCACACAGCTACACGAAGACGCGTACACTCGAATTTGTTTTTGCTCAGTGATAAATCTCACGCTTGTGGATCAAGATCGATTTTGATCTTCGTGACGTTCATTTTAATTCTTTTTCGCCATACGTCGAGATTCATGCTTTCATTTACATGTATTTTTATCTAAAATCATTTTAACAATTGTTCACGAGTTGAAGTAAGAAATTCTTACCTATGTTTATTTTATTAATACAAATATCTTTCGAGACACTTATTTCCAAAAAAAAGACACACGCATCTACACACATTGCGTTTGACGTTTAGCTTGAATTTTTTTGAGTCCCATTTTTTGAGTTATCTTTTCAATTAATATTTTTCAGCTTGCCAGCTCACTGCCTCATCACATTTTTTATACACTTTTATCACACTCGCCTAGCGTATCGCGAAAAAAGATTTGAGATTTTGTCGAGGATGCACGGAGTGGAAAAAAAAACAGAAACATTTAACCGTCGACACTTCGGCGTGCAAACATCCAGCGAGTTAAGCAAATCGTGCGCGAAGAACGAGTTTCAGCAAATTATTCTTTCGAAAGGAAAACAACGGAGATTTCATGGCCTCATTAATCGTCGAGCTCGCGATGTAACGAGACACGTTTTTTTTTTGCTACTCCGAGCGCGGATTTTTTTTCACCAATGCAGAAGGTGTAATTTGCTCTTTCAATTGACGTTAATGAACAGTTCGCTCGCGTAATACATTTTTTCAGTTTTTTTCTTCAATTTCGGGTCTCGTTTTGACGCGCGAGAAATTCTGCGATGGTTCGCCCGTTTGTTACGTGACTCAATAAGTCTGACAATTAAAATAGCGATACAAGTACACGAATTACGTAATCGACGCGTACTCTACCTCTCCGAAGAGGCATCGAAAGATGTCGTTCGTTTTCGCGCTCGTGCGACAGTGAGCTCGTTTCCACGAGGAACAGAGAGACCGATAAATCAAATACTCTCGATCTTCGCCACGCACAGGAATACTTGAAGCATTCACACGCGCGTCGGAACACTCGATTAAAATTCACGTGCACTTTCAACAAGCTGAGAAATTCTGACAATATCAAAATAATGTTTAAATACCTCGTTAAACGATCTTCGAATTTATAATCAATAAAAACGAGTCTGCCATCTTGCCAGTTTTTTATTTCAACGATTCTGTATATTTTTATAGAGACTTTTATCTTGATTAAAACTGCGAATACTCGTCAAATCCACGTGTACTTTTAACAACCTGAAAAAGTCTGACAATACGAAAATAATGTTCGAATACCTCGTTAAACGATCTTCGAATTTATAATTAATGAAGGCAAGTCTGCCATTTTTCCAGTTTTTTTATTTCGACGATTCTGTATGATTTTATAGAGTGACTTTTATCTCGATTGAACTGCGAATACTCGATTAAAATCCACGTGGTGTTTAAAAAGTTAGAACAGGCTGATAATATGGAAATAATCTTCAAATAACTCGTTAAACAATTTTTAAATTTATAATCAAAAAATTTTTTTAGTAACTTTTATCTCGACTAAAACTGAATACTCAATTAAAATTAACATAGATCTTTAATAATCGGAAGTCTGACGATGTAAATAGTGTACGAATATTTCGTTAAACGGTGTTAGAGTTGATCAAGAAACACGAGCCTGCCACCTTGCGACTTTTTTTTCATTTCGATTCTGTATATATGTATTTTTATAGAGTGATTTTTATCTTTGCTGTTAGCACCTATCGCTCTTTATCTATTTTTTTTCGTTTTCTTTTTTTTCAATAATATCGAGTTTTCTCTACCTCGGGAAATACCAAGAAATGCACTGATGTATTTTTACTATTTACAGTAATGGCGTACATGGAGATGTTCGGAAATTGTTCACACAGCAACAACGATTTCATATCCGGACTTGGTACTCGACACTCCGTCGCGGCTTACAACTCGATGCAGGCCGAGTGGCAGCAACACGAAATGGCACTCACTACGACGCAGTCCTGCTCGTCCATGGTCCACACGATGACGAGCCTTCACGACGGTTCGAGGTTCGAAAATATTGACAGATTAAGAAAATCATAGATAAAAATTTTTCCGCGAGGGATTTATGGATTTTTACCCTGAGATAAAAATTAATCCTTCAAAATTTATTTCTATATTTTGTAGACTTGTGATGAATAATGCTCGTGTGATAAAAAAATGATTTATAATATTTAAATTACTCATTTTTTTCCAGTATCTCCATCTCCATGAGCCCGACGATCAAGGAATCTTCCAATACGATGCAGCTGCCTCCTGCCTTACCGCCAAAGAGATCGCGATCGATAAAGTCGAATACAACGCCGCCGCCAATATCGCCGAAACCAACGATAAGCATGCACATTATCAACCTGCCTGATCCGTTAATTACCTCGAGTCCGATAAAACCCGAGGAAACAACGAATTCCGTAAACGATAAAAAAGTATCAACATCGCCCGGCGTGTTGAGTTTGGTGAGAAAAAAATTGAATTTTAGTAAAATAATAAGCGTTCTTTAAAAATCATGAAAAATTACTAAAATCAAAGGATGTAATTTCTCAGTATGTGCAAAAATTCCCTATTAAATTTGAAAACAACTTGCTGCAGTAAAAGACAGTTCATTGTAAGATTTTCTAAACTTAAGATTTTTTTATGGAAAGTTTATAAATTTACCTTGAAAATCCATTCATAGCACAATTTTTTGTTTGTAATTTTCTTCGATGCTTGACATACACAAATGATATTAATTTTTATTTGTTAGTTGCATATTGATCAAGTTAGAATTATTTTTTTCCAGAACAATAATGTGGCGTTGGATGTGTCACTTCCTCCTTCGCGACCTTCGAGCAACACGAGATCTTCGGTGTCGGTCGACGAAAATACACTTGAACTGCGAGATATCGATCAAGACGACGGTATATTGGATGAATTGGACATTAACAAGTATCTAGTTTTCAAGAAGCCTGACGAAGACGGACCGGACATCCGGGGCGGTAATCCGGACGCGTTGCTCATCCACGCGACGAAAGCGAACAAGCATGGTAAGTTTCGATAACGAATAAACACTACAATAAATTCATAATAACACATTTCATCTTTCTGCAAATAAATCTGTCATTTTTTTGTGCTAACAGACGAGAAAGAATCAGGTTCGTCTTTGTCATAATTATTAACTTTTTTTTCAATAATCAATAAAGATGAAATCAATATTTAAGAGTGTGTTTTTATTTTCAGATTTCCTTTATCAAGAAGCGTTTCTGACGACGTACAGAACATTCATGTCGCCACTGGAGCTCATACAAAAATTGCACAGGCGACACCAGAGGTTCTCGTGTTCATCGGACGTTGTTAAACAACGAGCTGCCCGAGAAGCGTTCTCGTTACTAGTACGAGTCGTTAGCGATCTCACGTGAGTGAAATCTTACACATTGACAAAAATAGAAAAAAATCTGAATATCGAATACAAAAATAAATTTGTTTCCAACAGAATGTCCGACCTGGACGACGTCTTATTACAAACTTTAATGGAGTTTGTGCAACAATTGGTATGCAGCGGTGACCTAACAATGGCGAAAGCGTTGCGAGTAAAAATTCTCGAAAAGCACGCGGCGAAGCAGCTGCAAGCGACGCAGCCGATTCTCTCGTCCCTCAGCGTGTCGACGAAGCAAGCGTCCCTGCTTGATTTCAAAAGCGAGCAAATCGCCGAGCAGATGACTCTCCTCGATGCCGAGTTGTTCATGAAGATTGAAATACCGGAAGTTCTAATCTGGGCACAAGAACAGAACGAGGAGCGAAGTCCGAATCTCACGAGATTCACGGAGCACTTCAACAAGATGTCGTACTGGGCGAGATCGAGGATACTCGAGCACAGAATGGAGAACGAAGCCAAGGATCGAGAGAAATACGTCGTCAAGTTCATCAAAATAATGAAGCATCTGAGAAAGATAAACAACTTCAACAGCTATCTGGCTCTTCTCTCCGCACTCGACAGCGCGCCAATAAGAAGGCTCGAGTGGCAGAAACATATTACCGAAGGTCTTAAAGAATACTGCGCTCTTATCGATAGTTCGAGTAGCTTCAGGGCTTACAGGCAGGCACTCGCCGAGACTCAGCCACCCTGCATACCATACATGTAAGTTCGCACGATTATCGAGATAATAACACGAAAAGCACAATCTCAAGGGCTTTTGAGCATGGTTACAATTTTATTACTGAATTTTTTTTATTCTTGCACAGAGGACTCGTTCTTCAAGACTTGACGTTCGTTCATATTGGAAACAGTGATTTGTTACCAGACGGTACGATAAACTTTTCCAAGAGGTGGCAACAGTTCAACATTGTCGAGAATATGAAAAGATTTAAGAAGGGGTAAGATATAACGATTAAAAATAAATGAACAAAGTATGCATTACTGAGAATTGGGAAATATTATACTAATTTGCTCAAATTACTTTTCAGAACATATTCGTTCAAGAAAAATGAGAGAATAATTACGTTCTTCAACAACTTTAGTGATTTTCTGTGCGAGGACGCGATGTGGCAGATCTCTGAGAGCATTAAGCCACGCGGTGGCAAGAAGCCCCAATCGCAAAATTAATCTCAAAAAGGAGCAAGTAAAGAGAAATACGTACTAATCGATTATTACTTCTAGAGAGGTACGAAAAAAATAGTAAATAATGAGAGTAATAATTATACTCTCGTGACGTTGCGATAAGCCTCTGTGAGGTTGAAAAATTGGTTGTAAGTGAAACGAAGCCTGCAGCTTCTTCGAGAAGCGAAGAAAGCGAAGATTATAGAAAAAAAGAAATCGAATGAAAGTTGACACAAAAGATGCCAAAATTACCGATATATCGGTAAAGAAATTAGACACGACTGAGAGATCTTTTCGGGCATTTGTGTGATCAGAAAAAAGGGGAATTCTCTCTCATCTCGTGACGTTAATTCTAATAAAAAAATTCTCTTTTTGCTTTGACTTTACACGCGATTTCCGAACATACTGTGGAAAATTAAACAAGAAAAAACTAGAAAGCTTCGCGTAGATGCCACGAAACACTGAAATGAGAGAGAAGAAATAGTTTTAACAAAAAAATACGATCCTCTATATCGTAATATATCTGTGTAAAATTTTATTTATTCAAGCCAATCGCGTATGCTCGAGAGCAGGAAGATACGCGTAAAAAAGGACGAGAGGCGAGGTCGAAAATTCACGTAGTCAAGATTAAACGATAATACTTTTTCATCCTCTCCACTCGTCTGTTTATGATGATTTTGTCCGTTTTTTTCATATATGGCACAAAATATACGTTTGTGTGTGTATATAATATAAATCTAAAGATGTATGTGTACGTATGCGTCATTTATTTTTAAGATTTTACGTATGTAGTTAGAGAAAAGCGTTTTAACGATCAACAGCGTTACTCTGTTGATAACCACAAGGGAGAACACCAATTACGTTGATTAATGTAGAGCCATACGGGTTCTTCTCGTGTCTCGCAAACGTTTACTCGAGCGCGAGGATTGTGATGAGGATACGGTCATGAAGAGCGAGAAGACACGTGGCGAACGACTGAGACCAACTGCTACATATACCATTGTATATGATTATATAAGAGAAGGAACAAAATTTTAATTATCAGTTCGTTTTCATTAAGAACTTGCGTTAGATTTTATTGACCCAAATTCGATTGCGAAGAGCTTTTAATTCTGACGCATAAATAAGAGATAGAACAGCAAACAATAGTTCTGCTTATTCCAGTGAAACGAAATTTTACTGTAAAGAGAAATCTTGTTCTTTTCTCAATCAACATTCCACTTAGAGAAAAAAAATTTAGTAAATAACGTTTACGATGATACGAAACGAGATCGGAAATTGTACTCACGTCCGTCTATAGTCATTGTTATATCTATGATGATATCTCGTATAATTCGCAGGCACGAACTCTTCGATATATATCAGTCGCGTCAATTTGTTTTTATTGCTTCAGTTTCATTTTATTTTTTATTTATAATTTTTTTTTGAGGAGCGTAACTGAAAGTTTTATTGATCGGTGATAAGGGAAATATTCATAAAAATTGCCATGCTTTATAAAAGTTTTGAGAGGTCAGATTTTCTTATGAGAATCTATAATCGTGTGATGGACGATTTGAAATGTGTCATGTCAGCGTGTATGTTTGTATGCGAGAGAGAATAGCAAAGCGCCAAGAATTTTGTAAATTCCGGTGTAGAAATGGGCCTAAGAAATTAATCAGAACGGCAGCTTGAGAAATATTTAAAATTGGATCAAAGTAGAACATTTTTGCCTTGACTGCGCGTCGCGAGACATTTTTTGAAGACGTAACACCAATTCTTCGACAGAGGAGAAAAAAACGTATGAAAAGTTCACCAACCTTGATTTAAAAAAAAATAGCAACACCAGAATTCGAGAAAATTTACATTCGATGGTAAAAAATCGAATGTAACTAGCAATAGCTTCTGCGGATAGGAATTTCAAACAGCAATATATTAAATATTATATGTATCGAATATTAGATCGCGTTCACTGCTTGAACACCTGGGTGAGTGAAATCGTCGAATCATCCGATTAGTCATTTATGTCTCGCACCAAACTCGGGCACAAGTTCAGAATCCTCGGAACGCAGCCTTTCGTTTTATCTCAGATGAAAATCGCGCGTGAATTTTTTGAGTGACGAGTGAGAATGTTTGTTAAGAATCTTTCATTTTGTAGCTAGCCCGTGTATTCTAATACATATATAATTATATATAAAAATATATATAATTATATGTAATAATCTAAAAAGCTTTATGAATGTTGTAAATAATTGAATTGTACCAATTGTTTCTTATACCGCGACGATAATAGCGTCGTCCGTAGTTAATTTGTAAATGTACGAAAAAAAAAATCTCACACACCAGACACGGAGAAAGGAACAAGAGAGACAATGTCGCAAAAATTGTTGAATAGTAAGCATGACATCTCGTGAAGTTCACATTTATTTTTAAGTCGTTTTATTTCAATTATTGTGATGCCATATTACGTTTTAGCATTATTCTGTATTTAAGAAATTTGATAAATCGTTTTTATTTAAATGAGAAAATTAAACATGAAAGAGGAAGGTTGAATCAAAATTTATTTTCATTTTATTTCAGTTCTCACCAGCATTTTCATTTTATTTTTACGATCAGATTTTGGGCCCAAAAAAATTTGTTTTATTTCGAGGAATCTTTTTTTTTATTTGGAAAATTTGATACATTTTAATGATTTTTACGATGAAGTTTTGGGCTCGAAGACAAATTTGTTTTATTTCGATTATAGTGATGCCATGTTACGTCCTGGTATTATTCTGTATTTGAAAGCTTTATGAATTTTCTTATATAACTAAAAAAATCAAAGATGCTAGAGGAAGATTTACAAAATTTTATTTTATTTTACCTCAGTTACAGTTAAATTATTTTTATGTTTAAATTTTGGGCTCAATACAGAATTTATTAATTTTTCATCCCGCTTTAGCATTATTTTATATTCAAAAAATGAATCATTTTTTTCAATTTGAAAAATTACAGAAAAATATTTACTGAACAATTTTCAAATTTAATTTCATCTCATAAACATTTTAATTATTATTTCTACCACTAAAAATTTGGGCCCGAAGCAAAATAAAAAAAAGTGTAAATTATCGTGAATCAAAAATGAAAAATTTTTATTTACATTTAAATATTATTTTTCTACTCAATAAGTAAAAATCTCGTTTAAAATTTTTATAAAAATTGAAAGAGATGATCGAACGCGAATTAGTGATAAGTGATAAGCGATCCCGAGGGAAAATCGGAAGAAATCTGGCCGCCTGACAGGCACTAGAACGCACGTTTACTTTTCTACTTTATGAACATAGTAATCTGTGTTAGCTTTAAACGAGATATAGAAGAAAAAACTGCAAAAATAAAAAATAACGAGTGAGATCGAGCAGAGAAAAAAAGCAACGAAGATACAAAACAACAAATGAACCACATTAAAATATCAATTACGGTTGTCAGTATCGTTGATCCGAGAAAGTAAAAAAAAGAGAAAGATGTGAATCGCGACAAAATGCGTTATGAGACTAAAAAATTCCATATAGGAGTACACATTAAGTAATTCATCCATAGATCTGTGTTTTTGTATCGCTCGCGAAATATCAGATTTCTTCAGGTTTCGGTCTGAAGCGGTTTTAGACGATTTCCGGTAAGCTTTAAGTGTCTCGCTTCGATTCCGGATAATCTGATTACGAGTTGTCCGGCTTGGAGCGAAACTGGAGTTGCTCAGTGAAAATTAACTTTTGTTACGAAAAGTGCAAAAATGTTCACGGGTACGCCGATTGCGGCGCTGGCGTTGAGACTCAGGAGTCACGACTGACGGATAAATTAACATTCGAGTCAGTTCCCGTTCTATAAATAACTATAGATTTCAAAAAATAAAAGTAGGTAGTTATTTATAGAAAGTGAGAGCTCTTAGTTAATTTTGTAAATAATTATTTTTTTAATTTCTCGTTAAAAATTGTTTCAATATTTTTTATTTATTACTTCTCAATATTTCTTCATTTCTGCCAAATGATCATGAATAGTCGTGACCACTCCACGATATAAGCTCTGATCAAGTCATTTGATCTTCAATGTTCTATGACAAACTGTAGATTTATTTGAACAATTATTAAGAAGATTAAATTTTAAATTAATTTTTTTATTTTATCAAGTTATTCTGCAAATGATTTAATAATTGTTTAAAAAATTTAGACACAATTTTCAATTTTATCAAGATATTTTGTCAATACGTAAAAAGAT
Organism: Cremastinae sp. B BG-2022a; assembly: GCA_030522605.1. Classification (NCBI taxonomy): domain Eukaryota; kingdom Metazoa; phylum Arthropoda; class Insecta; order Hymenoptera; family Ichneumonidae; species Cremastinae sp. B BG-2022a. The sequence continues at coordinate 19,930 of JAPYYX010000972.1, forward strand.
TTTCATGCATTGTCTTTTTTCATGAAGTGATTACACGTAAAAATGGTCATGGCGACCACCCCGCGATGTCAACTCAGATAAAATTTGCTTAATTTAAAAATTCTATAAATAACTACACATCTATTTAAGTTATTATTTTAAAAAATTCAACTCAATTTTTAAGTTTACAAAGGTATTTTGTTAATAGTTTTAAAAAATATCATTTTAATGAAATAATTACGCCATAAATGGTCATATTGACCATCTCACAATGACAACTCCCACAAACTTACCGATTTTCGACAATTCGTCAGGGGAATTTTTGAACGACTCACATTTGTAACAAACGACTTAAAACGACGATGATACGACAAAATAAAATCAAACCAACTCTCGCCGAAATTTTGGACGAAGATAATGAAAAGCAAAAGTAAACGAAGCAAAACAATACGAACACAAATATTCTGAATGTGCCGTTATGAATAGTTAACAAAATAATTGTTACTCTTAGCCAATATTAGGAAAAAAAAAATAACACCGATCATGCAATTATCGACTATTTCGTGTGTTTAAGGAAGAAGAAAAAAGTCTAAACCTCTCTTGCAAAATACCTATGTGTGTAACTTTACGACTATAGAGGAAAAAAAAAGAATCAGTGGTAAGTATTTAGAATCTACGCACGTACACAGGCACACGTGATCGCACCGAATGCTCAATGCTCCGATAGAGAATTTTAAGGATTACGGCGTGTACGGTGACATACAAATGAGATTAGATACATTAAAAATTCATGGAAAAAAGAACACAACCTTTTTGAGCCTATTTTTTTTTCTTCAATTTGAATACACGATATCATTGTTTGACTCTCGGCAATAAAAGAAATACGGGCAGTAAAAAAAAAGAATTATTTTTATCTGAGAAGCAATTAAGTCATTTCGAGAGTTACCGAACGCTGGAAAATAGAGGAAATTTTATTCTAATTATTATTTTCCGTACACGCGAAAAATCCTTAAAATATAAAAGAGCATAAATGTTTAATGAAAAATGAATCCGGCTGATACGAGAGAGCTTTGATCGTTACACCAACAGCAACACACACATATCCATAAGGCTCAGAATTAGTCAAAATACGAAATAGAAGTAACGAGGCGAAAAAAGCGAACAAGAACAAGCGATAAAAAAATTAACGGGTCAAAAACTGTATCAGATGTCAGAATGAGAGAGAGTCAAGAATTTTGTTCGTTTCGGAGTAAAAATCGAGGTGATAATTTGCAATAAAGTATTGAAAAAAAACACTCGTGGAGAAGCAAAAATTTCTTCGGATAAAAGAATCGAGGAATAAATTTTCAAATTGAATATTCGTGGCACAAAAATAATTTAACCAAAGGACACTCTCCCTCATCATTTCGAAGAACTTACAGTTTGTCGAGCATATCATTGGTAAAATGAGTGATATTAATATTACATCCTGAAAATCCTTTTTAGAGATACGAAACAAAATACACACACACGCAAGACACACACCGAAACCGCATTAAAAAAATGTTAAGGGTGTTGAGTGACTATTTAAAAATGATATAAAATGTTTGTAAATTTCACATGTCATTGGATAACATCTTGTCACTGTAAAATAATTTTTAACAAATCGCGAATATATGAAAAACGATATGATTTGACCCTTTCGAATTTTTTTTGTAATCAAAAATGATGCAAAAAATATTTAAAAAATCACACGAGTGTATAAATGTATATCAAATATTGTGTAATTTTTTCAAAATACTTAGGAAACGCATTTTATAAAAAAAATTACGAGATAACAAAAATTATGTTATTTTTAATTTATGAGAAAAAAGAGTGCAGGTTCAACATTTTTTAAACATTTTATTAACAAAGGTGTTCAGTAATAAATCTTCCATCGACATTAGCATGATCAAAAATTAATTAATTAAATTTTTTAACCGAAGTATTCACTCAACATCCTTATAATATACACATTATTAACGATAAAACAAGGTCGAAAATTGTGGAGAGACAAAAAAAGTGTTCGAGTGATTTTTTTCACTAAAAAATTGAAAGGAGAGTGAAACGAGACAAAAACAAAACAAAATGTGTATCTTTTGTAGTTTCTTGAAAGCTGTCGTCATATTTTTCTATGTACCATATATTTTTCATTGATATTCGGGCATAAAAAAAAATTTGTACGATATTTCGTGAGGAAAGTTTTGAGAGGAATACGAAAAGTGGAAGAGCGATACGAGGCTTCGATCGGATTTTTGGTGACATCGATTGTAATATATTCGATTACACAGACTGTTAATTAATACCAAAATGACTATAAGCATATCTCTTATGTTCTTGATAATTCTTCAATTGCATATTTATAATATAATTAAGCGCAGTACACATTAAAACCAAAATTTATGAAAAAAAAAATGAAAAAAATACACGACACGGTGACACTCGAATATTAGAATATGCGTAACGATAGTAATATTAAGATTAATAATAACAATATGCGTGACTCGAAAGACGATCAAATATTCCTTGCTTATATGTATAACGGATCGAGAATTTGTATGGAGAACGATGAAATAATTAATGATGCGATAAGCTCGTAGAAATGAAAAGAGCAACAAAATATATGAGTCTTTTCATCCAATGAATTTATCACGAATTCGTTATTTGCAGATTTAGTTCAACAATTTTTTCTTCATTTTTGAACATTTTTTATTGTATTTTTTTTCTGAAAAAAAAATTTCCATATTTTTTTTACGACTCGAAGAAACTGTAAAATTTTGTGGTTGTGCCAGGTTATATACCGGAGTCGATGGATTTAGTGGCACAAGGACGGATACATAAAATTGTATCGTAAGGAAAAACGAAGACGTCGACGGTGAGATAAAAACAGGTGGAACAGGCCTTTTCTCTCGAGAATTCGTGCCATCTCTGTTTATCATATCTTCGCTATTAACGCGACTCATCGTTATGCCAGCTAAACGCGATAAAGATGTGTTTAAACAACAAAGCCCTCGTCAAGATATTACACGATTGGATTTTATCAAGTCATAACCAATTGTGTCGATCGCGCATGCAAAGAACTTTGAGAATAATCTAATTTTCTTAATTTTATGGGTTGATTTTCTAAAAACAAAGAATTCAATTATTATTTTACCAAAATTAAATCGTTTTTTTATTTTTTCAAATTTCGAGGAACAGAATCGAGTGCAAAAATTTAAATTTCTTAGCGTGCATTCAAGTTTTGTCGGCGTAATTTGCTTTACTCTTGGTTATTTTATTTTCATCATTTTTTGGTTCATTAAAGTCAAAATATATAGAATTTAAAACAAGAAACCTCTCATAAAAGACTCAAGAATTTGATGAAATAATTTTGAATTTTTAAATAATTATGATGAAAAAAATTCAATTCCAAATATTTTTTTTACGATTCAATTTTTCATAATCGAAAAACAAAATTTTTGGGTAATCATTTCAAAGTAGAGCTACTAATTGAACTGATTTTTGTTTATGAATTTTCATGGTTATAAAATTACATATTTTTATAATGATAGACCATGGCGTTATTTTTGTCACCAAATGCTATAAAAAAATTAAAACTCTAGTAAAATTCTCAATTCAATGAAAAAAAAAATGTTCGAGAATCCCGGGAAGCAAAGCTCCAAAATGACAATTCTCTTAACAATTTGGCTTATCAAAATCAAGAACCATAAAAATTCTTATATAAAAAATCTGAATCTTAAAAATCTCAACTCGATGGAAAAATCGTTTCGAATTTTTGAGGATTCGAACGAGGTTTAGCCCCCGTGCCAAAGTGGCGCACTTGACTCGAAAAAAACGAAAAAAAATCGAGGGAGCCGGAGACTCGAATCCTTTTTTTTTCCTCAACGCCTCGTCATAATTTCGAGTGGATTTCGTTCAGGCTCTTAAATGGCGAGTACAATATGTATGTTATATCAGCGAGAGCATGAGAACCCATGCCTGTGTAAATCTTTGCCTGTAAAATACCAGAATGGAGAGGGGGCGTCCCTCGACGTAAAAGAAGACTTTAGGACTCTTGGAGCCAAACCAGAAAAACCGGCCTGCCATTCTCTCTCCTCCTCCTTCTTTCTCTCGCTCCTTTCGATCTTTCCTTCCTTCACGGCGTGACTCCTCTCTTCCTCTGTCTCACCTCTCTTTCACCGAGAATAGTCCATTCCCTCGAAAGGTATTGCAGCCGTTTATGGACATCGAAAATCCTCCGTACGAATTTTTTTCTCCGCTAGCCATTATTTTCATCCCTGCTTACAAAAAATTTTTGCTGATAAATTCGATGTGGATAATTTGCTGTATAATTTAAAATATCATGAAAATTTATATCATTTTTTAATTGGTGGATTTTATTTAATTTTTGTGGATGTTTCAAAATTTTTATTTTTTTTATTTTTTAGAATCTTTATTACTCGCGATCTCAAAATCGCGTTTATGAGAAGTCATGGCCGAGAGATACTTTCTTCTCGTATTTCATTCCACGCGCACGCACGATCTCGCTCGAGACTCGAAAGGTATGTTGTACACTCACTTACCGAGTCTGATCTGACGTTAGGTTCAACGGGTTAATTCGTTTGACCCAACTTGTATTACGAGCTTCGTCTTCTCAGGGCTCTTTGCTCAGCCCGAGTCTCTAAATTATTCTCCGGCGACAAACTCCGAGCTCTCTTTCGTTTCGATTCTCGAGTAGAAATATTTTCATGAAGACGAAATCTCTCTTTTTAAAGATACTGCAGACAGCAGAAAGAATCTGACATTTAAAATTATTTATGGTAATTATAACAAACTTTGCTAATTTTACTCTAAATTATTTTCCGGTCATTTCGATTCTCGGATAAAAATATTTTCTTGACGTCGAAATCTTTCTTTTTATAAATTTACAGATACTACAAAAATCTGACGTTTAAAATTATTTCTAAAAATTATCAATCGATTTTTTCTAATTTTGCTCTAAATTATTCTTCGACAACAATTTCCGAGCTCGCTTCGTTTCGATTCTCGAGTAGAAATATTTTCATGAAGACGAAATCTCTCCTTTTCACCGTACTGCAGACAGTAGGAAGAATCTGGCATTTAAAATTATTGATGGTAATTACCAAACTTTGCTAATTTTACTCCAAATTATTTTCCGGTCTTTATTTCGATTCTCGGATAAAAATATTTTCTTGACGTCGAAATCTTTCTTTTTATAAATTTACAGATACTAAAAAATCTGACGTTTAAAATTATTTGTAAAAATTATCAATCGATTTTTTCTAATTTTGCTCTAAAACACTCTTCAACATTTTTGAAAATCATTCTAAAACATTTTTGTTCTAAATTATTTTTCGACGACAAATTCCGAACTCGATTTCAATTCTCAAATTAAAATATTTTCGCGAAGACGAAATCTCTCTTTTTACACATTTACATAGCTATTACATGCCACTACAGCCATTCACAAAATCTTACATTTAAAAATAATCACAAAAGTTATGAAATAATTTTGCTAATTTTATTCTAAATTACTCCCCGAGCTATCTTTATTTCGATTCTTCAATTAAAATACATTCGTCAAAATTAAATCTCTTTTTATAAACGTTTTTATTATAAGTACTACAAAAATCTAACATAAAAAATTATTCATAAAAACTATCAAATAATTTAGCTAATTCTGCTCCAAATAATTATTCTTCGGTGACGAGATACCGAGCTCGCTTCTCGTTACAAGTTTCGAGTTTTTCACGAAGATGAAATCTCTGTTTAATCGTTTTCACAGACACTATACATACAAAAAAAAACCAGACACTCGTAATTATTCATAAAACCATCAAATAATTTCACGAGGAAGAAGAAGCATCGGCAATTGTTTTTTTTAATCGACGATAAAACTATAAATAGTTGGCGACAATTTTGCGAAAAGAGGTTAGAACGCGCCGTCGTGGTCGTCGACACTGAGATATATTATTGTCGTTCGTTCTGTCAGTTTTTCTAAACAGCGCCGAGTTCCGCGATGACGACAGGATAATTTAGTACAACGAGCAGGAAATGAACAATCACTGAAGAATTACTTAAGCTCCAGACCTTTTGTAAACATTGACACTCATATTCTTAAGAGAAAACGTGAGTAACTCGTGAGTAACTGCAGCAGCGACCTCGTGAAAATGACTTTCCGCTTTGTCCCCGACTGTCCGTAAGTTTTCTGCAAACGAACGATTACGATCAGTAATTATTTTCATTCGCATTGGCACGTTAGAAGGAATCTAATCGAACAGTAACATTTCCCTGAATCAAACAAAATGAAAAATAAAAGAAAAAAAAATGTCGTCGATCCTGCCAGGATTCGAACCTGGAATCTTCTGATCCGTAGTCAGACGCGTTATCCGTTGCGCCACAGGACCCTGATATCTAAATGGTTTATTCTTGCATTCAGAAGCCCCTAACCAAGAAAATTGCAACAGGTAATTGTTATAAAAAAAATTAATATCCTTCATTATTATAAATAAACGTCATGCATTTATGAAATTATTATTTTCCAACGATCAAAGCCGTATTCGGAACAATGCATTTGATCTTGAGCAAAGTTGCGCAAGAATTGCTCCATCGATTATAATTTATTGAAGTCGGCTCGTTAATGCAGAGTCCGCCTCGTGATGCAATCGGCCGCAGAGAGAGCGCCGATCGCCCCGAGATGAATACGCGGTTCGAGTTTTTTTCACACGTTCGCAATGTGCCGAATATAACGAGACGTGACGGCAATGTAAACTCTCACCGAAATTTCGCGAGTATACAAAAACTTAACCGCGTACATTATCGATGATCAACGGAAAAATTAGCAGGACAACATCGAGAGTGTGCGAAGCTCGCGCGGTCTTTGTACGCTCGAAAGAATAATTGACGCGTTTGGCTCTAAACTCGCCGCGAAGACATTCCGTGCGAATATATAGCGCGAAAAAAAAGGAACGTACGTTTTTAGCATGCTAATGTCTCTTTTTTACAAAGAGGCGAGAGCTCAACGCTCGAAATTTTGAGGTTAAAGCGTCTCAAGTTCAAATATTCACGGGTGTTTTGTTTTAACGTGCACGCATAAATGTTTTTTCGCGGTTTTCACGTAATGAAAATCTTCGGGACAATCTCCCGAGCGCGTTACGTAAAGTAACGTGAAACGTTGAAAAAAAGGACAGTAAAGACCTCGATCGAATCTGTAACACGATTCCAGCCTCAATTGAGAAAACTGTGTCGGCGTGTAAAGTGCGAGCTTGGTGTGTGCACGGGAGATGAAAAATGAAGCTATTCATGAACTCGTCTAAAATACTTTTTTATCAAATAGGTTAAGTCTCGTAGACGAGTGAGTCTATTTCGAGAAAAAGTGCATCTCAAAAATATTCTCAATTGGTCAATTGAAGCGCAAAAAATAACCTCGAGGAAAAAATTCTGAGACTTTCTAAGAACAGCCTCGAACGAGACAAAAAAAATGATTGTAGCGTTTAGTAAAATTTTGAAGATGTATTTTTTAATAAATCATTTTATAAAGACTGGTGTAAATAATTCTATACGAAAAATAATTGTGAATTGATCGACCCCAGCGCAAAAAAATTAACCTCAACTCCAAAAAACGTAAATTCTAAAAAACTTTCTCACGTTTATTGCAATTTTCAAAGTGTACTTTTTAGAACGTTTCGAAAAAAGAAACGTAAACATTCGATCCCACGTGAGAAATAATTGCGAATAATAGCCGCTGATTGAAAAGAATGACGAAGCTCTCTCTCTCCCTCCCTCTCACTCTTTCGAGAAAGAGGAAGAGAGAGAGAGACGAATGAAAAAAATGGTTGGCAGGTTACTCGAGAGATGGAGCAATCTCTGATTATTCACTTTGCGACGGGTCAGCCGTCACGAGCGATCAGCATAATTATGATTTTGAGACCGCAAGGCTCGCTCCGTACTGATACGCCATATGAGCACCGCGGCAGGTATGAATTATCAGGAGAGCAATTTTCATTCTCTCTCTTTCCGTAAGGACAGATATCCCCGCTCTCGACGCCAATGCAGTAACGTGTGCGATCTCTCTTGTAGCTGCGGTCGTCGCGATGACGTTGCGCGCTCCCTTCGAGCCACCAACCGCAACAGCATTGCCGGATAGATTCGTGAAATCTGAGTAAGAGCTTCGTCCCGGGCAACCACGGTGAAGGTCTTGCCTCGAGAAGAAACTCTCCCGTTCCATGGGGGGCTCGGGATTGAAATGAAGAAAAAACAAAATGCAAAAAGACTCGGAGGATCGGGGACAGCGAAATATTTTTCCTATCTTTAAATATTTTTACGTCGAATATTATTTCTCAAATTGAAAATTATTTAATTTTATACTTTTCATAATTTTTTATCTAATTCATGTATTAAACGATGCGTAAAATTATCATTTAGCTTATAAGGGATTATTTCATAACTTTCTATTGTACAAGGTGAAAATAATAAATGTATTTAATTTTTTATTCAATTAATAGATTTTGAATTAACGAATTTTTTTAGTGAATCATTTTCTATATGGAATTTTTTCGGCTTAGTTTTTGTAGTAAAAAATTCTGTTCAGAAAAAGTCGACTTTTTTTATTTGAGGACAAGCTCCGAGACCGGATCCTTCGGAGCTCGCTGATGCACACACTTCGACGAAGTGTTGAAACATCCTTTTTTTCCCACCTCGCGCATTTTCTTGTTACGAGGAATTCGAGGATACAAGCGCCGTTTCTCGCACCGAGGAAAGACACGGCTCGTGGTCAGTTTTTCGAGAAATATCCCGAAGGAAAATAAATAATCTTGATAAAACCTATCTCATTCGACGAATCGAACAGTCTCTCCCTTTTTTTTCTTCTTCCAGCGGACGATTTGTCGTGGAAAGTCCTGTATGCAGGCAACAAGTTATTTCGAGACCTGCCGAGACTCGCGGGTGGGTCTCGCTCGCTCGAATCCTTGCCAGGAGGGGAATGATCGGCATTTCAGCATCGTGGGACCGCGAAAAAGCCATCGGCGAGAAAAGAAAAAGGGAAAAGACGCGAGAGTCCTTCGTATCGTGAAAAAAGTGAGGTTAGATGAGCGTAAGATGACAAAAAAATAATCACCGTCTCGTTATCGTGTGCTAATGAACTTGACTCTTGCCTCTGTTTACGATCGAGCGATGTCTAATTTAAGATTCGACTTGAGCCATATCCGATTTCGATGAGTAAGTGCGCCGGAGACAAAAGATGCAACGGCGTTTGGTAAGTCCGAGAAGCGCGAAGAGCAAATTTACCTCGAATCTTATCACTTTCAACATGAAGTTCAGTCTTGTATATTTTTCAAAGGTCAAATAAAAATCAATATTGTTCCAAATGAAGATTTATTTATCAATAATCAATCCCGACCTCGAATTACGGTAATAGCGTCGAGAAGAAAAGAAAGGAGGAAGGCCTCGGAGTCGGATTATTCAATTAGGAAGAGAGTCGTCCGAGATTCCTTCTGGATCTGGAATTGCCAGTAGGCCCCTTGTAAAACGTGCAAGAACAAGATCCTCGGGAGTTCCAGAAGCCCGAAGATTTCTCGTGCGTCCCTCCGCCTCTCGGTCCTCCTGATCGCTCATCCCCGTTGCGAGTCGCCGATCGCCCCCCTCCGGGCGTTGGTCTCCATGGCAACAGATCGACCGATCCGAAGCGCGAGCCGCTCGCTGCTGGGACCCCGGAGATCGCCACCGTGTAGCGCATGGCATTGATGCGCATGCGCACTCGGGATGCGTCTGCGTTACGCAGAGACGGGCCTGTGCGCCAGGAACGCGCGCTCTCTCGCGGCCGCCGCGAGCGGTGAAGGGCCGAGGCTGGGAAGGAAAAGAGAGAAAGAAACATTCACGACGAAGAGAGAGGGAGAGAGCGGCCCAGCGGGCGAGCAGCCTGACGAGTTCTATCCTCCGCCGCGAAGTTCGCTGCATCGCGCGGTGGTTGCGAGAGAAAGCGAGAAGGGGCGACTCGCGATAGCTCGCCGAGGAGGGGGGCGACGAGCGAGCGAGGGGAAAAGAGCGCCGGAGAGGGGTCCCGGGATCGCGGTACGCTAGCGTTCTCAGTCCCCAACGCCACAAGAGCGAGCGGAGAAGAGAAAGAGCCCAAAAGAGCAAGCTTTGCCATAACGGCTGTACATCGAAGCGACTTGTACAGAACGAGCGGATAGAGAAAACGCGTTTCCTCTCTCCTTCGCATTGTCGTTTCGTGTCTCACAAAACACGCGTTGTCCCCTCGCGGATAATTCGGTGAAAGTCTTTCACTCGGAAGTTCAATTTTGTACATAAATTTATTTTCTCGTGCACGGAAGTGTGTGTACATGATTGCCGTATGAATCGACGCGTACGTTAAAAAGAAAAGAACTCGTTAGTAGACTAACAGGTGTTCGAGAATAAAGGATAGCGAGAGATCAACGGCACACGCAACGCGGTACGTTCATTGAGTCGCGGAGTAACGAACGCGAGTTATTATGCTCGACGAGCATGTAAACTGAAAAAAAATTGACCGGTGGTGTTTATACGCGAAGTTAGTGTCACAAACACGTGCGAATTTACGCGAGAACGGGAGCGAGACCGCCCGTACGTGACTGTATCTCGTGTGACAAAGAGACGAGGAGCGACGCCGAGTGTGTGCATCCACCGCTGAGATCGGGGGAAAAGAAAAAGCGTCGAGAGAGAACGAGCGTGCGAGGAAGATAGTGAAAAAAGGTGCCCCGTGCTCGTGTAAGCTTTGATAAAAGCAAACCAGTGGCGCGCGGTTTCTCGTGACGGTTGGAGCGTCTGCGCGGGTGCATTGTTTTCAACCTGCGCGTGCGCCATTCTTGGAAAAAGGTAACGCCAAAAGAGATCGAAAAACGTCGAATTTTGACTGAAAATTCGACGAAATCGACGAAATCAAGAGACAAAGGGAAGAAAAGGAATTCGACGTATTTTCTTTGTGTCGAAAGAATAAAGAAAGGGCGCAGCCATGTTTGACGTATTCGGCTCGGTGAAGGGGCTCCTGAAGCTCGACTCGGTGTGCATAGACAACAATGTGTTCCGATTGCACTACAAAGCGACGGTTATTTTGCTCATAGCTTTCTCGCTGCTGGTCACATCGAGGCAATACATCGGTGACCCGATCGATTGCATCGTCGACGAGATACCGCTCCACGTAATGGACACTTACTGCTGGATTTACTCGACCTTCACGATCCCGGATCGCGTCGGCGTCGTCGGACGGGATCTCGTTCAACCAGGAGTCGCTGCCCACGTAGAGGGCGAGGACGAGGTTAAATACCACAAATATTACCAGTGGGTCTGCTTCACTCTCTTCTTCCAGGCGATACTTTTCTACGTTCCCCGATATCTCTGGAAAACCTGGGAAGGCGGACGCATAAAGATGCTCGTTCTCGATCTCAACTGCCCCGTCGTCGACAACAATTGCAAGAAAGAGCGTCGAACTCTCCTCGTCGAGTACTTCACGATGAATCTTCACACGCAGAATTTCTACGCTTTTCGCTTCTTCTTCTGCGAGGTTCTCAACTTCATAAACGTCGTCGGGCAGATTTACTTCATGGATTTCTTCCTCGACGGTGAATTCACGACCTACGGATCGGACGTCGTTAAGTTCACGGAGATGGAGCCGGAGGATCGTATCGATCCGATGTCGAAGGTGTTCCCGAAGGTGACGAAGTGCACCTTCCACAAGTATGGTGCGTCAGGAACGGTGCAGAAGTTCGACGGTCTCTGCGTCCTGCCGTTGAACATCGTCAACGAGAAGATCTACGTGTTCCTCTGGTTCTGGTTCATCATCCTCGCGATCCTGAGCGGTCTGAGTCTCGCCTACAGAGCCGCGGTCGTCGCCGGCTCGAAATTCCGCGTCGTTCTCCTTCGTGCCCGATCGCGTCTCTCGTCGGCGAAGGAGATCGAGATCGTGGCGAAGAGCTGTCAGATCGGTGACTGGTTCGTCCTCTATCAACTCGGGAAGAACATGGATCCGCTGATTTACAAGCAGCTCGTCTCGGACCTGGCGACTTCCTTCACGAATGGAAAATCGCACAGCAATGCATAGACGAATAACGGATGAGGAATGAAGGAAACAAATGTTAGGGAGTAAAGAGATTGAAACGCCGTCCGAACGTTTTCTCGCAGGGCCGAAATTCGTCTCGTTTTCGCTCAAAAAACAAATTTAAACTCGCAGAAAATTAATTATCATCGATTTTTCATACTTTTTGAGTATTTCGTAGCGAGAAACGCGACGAGCGTCGCGCGAGAAATCGTTGAATAGGGGAGTGAGCGTTCTCTCTGGCATCGCGCGAAGAGAGGAATTTCGATCGATTCGATCGACCCGCGCGCCAACGTCTATATCATCATTTTTTTTTCTTCTTCTCGTTAATTCTTAAAATTATCGCGCGATCCTCTCTCCGGCCCTCGTCCTGCTAAATTCTACGCTAAAATCGCGCAAGGACTCGTCCATAATATATTGTTGAGAATAAATCTATTTATGCGACCGGGGAAGTCCCGGTCCGTTAGTTCGAGAGAATGAAGTATAAAAACGAGACAACAAATTTGTACGAAAAAAACTCTAGTTTAGCGTTTTTAACGAAAATTATCACATTTGACGATTTATCGCTGTCGACGAGCACCGAATCCGAAAAAAATACGAAGAAAAGAGCAAAAAAATGTAAGGGTAAACGAAGAGTAGTTTTAGAGCAAAGATTTCTAATTTAGGCAATTTTTTACGATTTATCTAGCGTCCATAAGAATCTTATGCTCAGATTCATTAAGCGTAAGGCATGTTTTTTGTTTTCGTTTTCTTTTTTAAGTACTCGAAACTGCCATTACTTCGAAAAAGAGATGAAAAAAAATAGAGAGAGAGAGGAAGAAACGTGTTCTGGATTCTTTGATATAGACATGTACATTAGTAGATTTACATACACGCGTACGTATGACATTTCTTTACGTACGCGCGTATGTAAATTGATTGCGATACGTGAGAGAGCGGAGGCTTCGTAGACTCTAATTTTGTGATAAGCGGTGGACGGCGTATAAAAAGCTAAATAACCGGCATTCTCATTTCTTCTTTTTTTTTCTCTTTTACTCGGCGCTTTATCATCTTCGGAGAGAGACCCGACTCTCGCTCGCTTTTCTTCCTTTTATTCCGTTTTACACAATATTTGCCCCTTTTCTTCGTTTTATCGTAGCCCAAGCCCGGGCATGTGATATTTGAGCTTCGCAGGTACGAATCCGGTTGGGAGAGACGACGCTGATTCACGTCGTAAATTTATACCGGCGAATAGCAGCGCTCGCTTCGAGTTTCTCCTCTCGGGTACGCCATCTACCGGTGAAAGGTCGAACCGAAAGGACGAAACGCTTGAGAAAAAAAACGAGAGAATTACAAAAAAAAGAGCGGAAAGAAAAAAGATACGGTGAGCGGAATAGGAGAGGAAAGAGAGAAGAGAAATTTCATGTATATTTTAGCCCGAAAAAAAGGGAAAAAAAACTAAACCAACCGGGCACATTGTGATCCAAAATGGCGTCGACAGGTATCCTGTCCACTTTATTCGATAAAAAAAAGCATCACAGGACTTTTTTGCCAAAAAACGTCGCGACTCTTCTTTTTTCAATGATAAAAAAAGATCGTGAGATTTTTATCGACGAAAAGTCGTTATAGAAGATAAATCATGAGATTTTTTTTTCTTCTTATTTTTTTTTTTTGATTATAAAGCATCTCGCAGCTCTTATGTATAGATTTATACATTTAGATACGCCGTCTTCCCACAGTAGCGTTATATCTCATTATCCCATATAGTTTCATGATTCATTTTTCTTCCATCCCGCCATTTCTTCCCTGAGACCCTCCGCACTCCCACCGCCCGCCCCCACCTCCCATGAGCTTTTCACTACGCGCACAAAAAGCAACAACCACAAGCGACGAATAAAAGACACGACGAATCTTCCCTCTGGCGTCCTCGTTAGATACTAAGAGATTGAAAGGAAAAGATGAAAATTAAAAGAAATAGAAAAATATATATTATTAATATTATAATGTATATCATAATTATAAATAGAAGTTTTGTAGATATTACATATCCGATCTTCAGCTGAGAAGAGAAATGATTACGTCCATTCCACGTACTTTTTTTTTTCTTTCGATGGGGGACCAAATACGAACCGCGACTGTGAAAAATCATTTTCTTTTTTCTCTACGCTAATTTTCGTTCTGTCTCAAAACCGTCTCGAACGCGTTCCTGGTTGCTAGGAAAAAAAAAGGGAAGTAGGAAGCGACGAGAAAATACGCGGACGATGAAGAAGCTTCGCGACGAACCGGTGTTCATCGTCACGTGATATTTTTTCTCAGCTTTTTCGCCCAACGATGAGCGAGTGAATTTATTTTCCGTTTGATTTTAATTCCGATCATACAAATTGTATTATTATCTCGCCTTTTGCAGTTCGATAAGCGCGAGCAAGAGGATTAAAATGGCAAGAGCAAAACGTGTGTGTTTAAGCGATTTATGTAAGAATGCGTGCAAGGGTGTCATAAATATATTTTTTTTTCTGTCGCCGGCCTGACCACGATACAATTTGATTTTTTTCTTTTCGTATTTCTGCCAATTTAGGTCTATTAATACTTACTGCAAATCTCTATACGCGATAAGGAAATCATAGAGAAAAGACAATAAATAATATTAATGATAAATAATTATTAATAAAAAAAAGTAAATACATCTTTTGTTTCATCATAATTCATTTATTTTTTCCAAATCCTCACCTCTCATTCTATAAGTCTTTCGAATAGTTAATTTAAGTTTTATTTTATTTTATTATTTATTGAACCGTACACTGGAGCAAATTCGTACCGCAGTAAGATTTTGCGAAAATTGAAATCGAATTCAATTTTTTCTATAATTAATTTTTAATAGCAAATTAAAAATCGTTGATCAATTTAATTGACATCGCTTGATTTGACAAACAATTGTTGAATTTCATTTTCTACTCCAAATCAAGAGTTGCAATCACTAATATCTCTAATTAAAAAATTATCAACTTACTCTAAATCTTAATAGATAATAAAAAATTATAAAAGACAATAAATATCATGAATGATAAAAAAATATAATCCAGCTTTTATTTTAGTATAATTACAATTTTCATAAATTATCACCTTTGATCTTATTTTTAATTTAAAAATCGAAAGGTATTTAGATTTATTTAGAAATAATGGAATAATGCAACTCTTTAGCGGAAAAGAAAGAAAAGCCACACCCAAGTTCTGGGAATATTTTTCACCTCCATTTCACTCGACACAATTATGACAATCAAGAGATAATCACGATAAAGCGAAGAAAGAAAATTGCCCGGGTGCATCAGACGCTTGACACTTTTTTCGAGCCAATGAGACATCTGGAGGCATTCAAAGAGGAAAAAAACATCCTTCCATCTCTGAAGTGTCGCCTCTAACCACCGTGTGCACAGATTTTTCTAGATAAGCTCGAGCTGAGATTATTAAGAGCATTTTCTTCACCAGGAAAAACAAGAATGACAAAACAAAGAGAAAATCTCACGACAGAGTAAATATTGTTCACTTATATACCTTTTCCCTTTTTTTCATTTTTACGAACGATAAGAACTTCACTCACGTTTCAACATTCTTTTGCACCTCACCGGTCTGATAATTCGCGGATTTGATAAAAATCGATGAAAATCATGATCGCTGATTTGAAAAAGAATAAAAAATCACGATAAAGGTACGAAAATAAAATTCATTGGTCATCGAAAAAATTGCGAACCAGCAGAAAAGGCAAAAAGCGTAAAAAATAGGAGATTAAGAGCTGACGCAATGAGAAAAAATGTCAGAAACATGGTCTGGAAACTGGAAACGAATTGAAACGAATATGGTCGCTAATATACATGCATAAATCGTGTATACACTTTTTCTATACACATATTTTCTGTAACATTGTAATATGGATGTTATCATTATTTTATCTTCCCATCCGGGCTATCCCATTCCTCGGAAATTCAATCCTCTTGATATCCTCGAGTGTCGCCCGAGGAGCGCTCGCGAGGTGGCCTGACTTCTTTTAGCCCGAGAGTGTCGTATCAAATAATCAAAAGTTGCTAAAGCGAAAAAAAAATTGAAGTTGCGCTTCGGAACGTCCTCTCATCCTCGAGAGATATGTGTAATGGAGACAAAATATATAAACGACGACCGACAGCAGAGGAAGGGACAACTTCACAGCGATTTCGCTGCGAATCTTTTTAACCTTCAAATCTATTCCTGTAAATGAACTTTAACAGTTCGGAGGGAGGACCCCAGTCGCTTTGACTATTACACGTTATTATAAATGGCTGCGCTTTATCTCGCTACAGAACACGTGCCTTGTCACACGTGTGAGTCATCCCCGGTACAGAACATTTTTTACATCAATTTAAAAGAACTTTTTTTCGAATTTTTTAACTCAAATATTTTGAGGTCTTTTTAAAAATATTTGTCATTTTTTTCAATTAAAATAGATTTGAAACTAAAAAAGAGTCGTTGAAATTACATCAAGAACAGTGCACACGAAAGTCTTTTACATGAAGTTCGACTTTTCTTCGAAATTTTAAATTAGATTTAAATCCAAGATATTTTTCTAAAATAAACTAATTTTTTTAGTTATTATATCTTAGAAAAACTAAAAAACAATAGTGTTAAAAATTATGTTCAAAGAAGATGCATAAAATTTTTAAATCATTACATTTAAATATAGCTAAAAAAATTTAATCTGTAACTAATAAATGAAAAAAAAACATTTTATCAAAAAGTTTTTAATTATTTTTAAATCAACCTATAGAATTAGCAAAATTAAAATTTATAAATTCTGCATGAAACTATGAATTATAATGTAACTAAATTTTGTAGTGTGTTTGAAGAACAGCGACGCTGCCTCACGTTTTTCTTTTTAATATGCAGCGAGAAGAAAAACTGTTTTTTTTCATACCTTTTGCGATTGACAGGCTGAGAAATGGACGGGATCCTCGAAGATTGACGCGTCGGAGGTCGTGCAGTTGCACACGTTGCAGCCTCGTCGGGATTCACGCCTCGACCTAGTCGACCTTCGGAGCCTGCGAGAAATCACTCGCCCGGCTTAACCAATAAATCCATTCCTACAAACTTTCTTCCCTAATTCCCCTCTAATCTCTCATTTCCGAAGTAAGTACTCTCATAACTTTCAGAATGTTCATTTACAACTTGAAAATAATTCTTCCAGTATATTTACTATGAGTATATGATTTAAGTATAATTTAACTATTGCTTAAAATTTAACTTTTTTTTATCTACAATTTAATTTTATTGATAAATTTACACAACAAAAAAATGTTTAAAAAAATGCACTTGTATCTAGATTAAAGCGTAAACTATTATTCGGTATAGTTACTCATACAACTATGATACAAGTGTGATTAACCATGCTTTAACTAATTTTTTCGCTATGTACGACATATTTATTTATATTGTTAATAACTATTTCCCGACTAAAAATAGCCATAGAAAATAAAGGAAAATAGAGTACTTGTAGTTCCAGTATAGAGTTGATTTTAACTTTAATTATAAAAGGACAAACTATTGTGTGCCATAGTCATTTCACGTTGACGAAAACTAAAAAACTCGTGGTCTATGTACACGTTTTATTTTTATTCGTGCATATTTATTTACGAGTACAGAAAAAGCATTGAGCACAATTCAACTATATACACATCAATTTTTTTCATTTTCATTCAACTATGATTTTTGTTGAGTAAAATTTTTTTGATAACTTTTCTACGACAAAAAATAATTCGTTTTAAAATTAGTAAATAATTAGTAAAAAATGTACATAGTTGAATAATAGTTGAATGAAAATGGATAAGAGTTGGACTATAGTTGAATTATACAATTGTAGTCCAACTATTATCCATTTTCACTCAACTATTCTTCAACTACATATGTACATTTTTTACTAAACATTTTTCCATCACAAAAAAGAAGTGAAGAGGAAAAACAATGCACTTCGTTTCAGTGAAGTTGCGTCGGGATTCAAGTACAAAAGGGCAAACTATTCTTTGCCATGGTTACTCACGTTGATGAAAGGTATGCCGGACGAAGGGTGTGGAAAGTCGTGGATTATGTAAGTGTAGTTATACGTGCTCGTGTGTATGTGCGCGCAGGTAACATGGCGTTCCAGTACAACCGAGCCTCGAGGGTATTGTAACGTGAACTCGTAACAACCAGCAGATACTTAGTAAACTATTAAAATATGCAGCGAGCCATTTGAGCAAAGCTGCACCGGGGAACATTTCTCAAACCTGCGCTCGAAGCAACCTGTTATTCAACGATATTCTTGGAAATGCTGGAGAATTTTTTTTTAACGTTTTACAGACCTTTAAAAAATTTTGCAGCTCACTGAGAGTTGTATCCTCAACTTTTGGTTGTAGAATGACTTTTTTATTACTTTTTGCGTATTTCATGCTTGAGGTCTCAGTCAGATGAGAGTCCGAATTCGTTTGAGAGTAAATTGATTTTACGAATTTATATATGCGTGATGGTTCTCCAACCTTGCATTTATCAGCTAAATTTATTGATGTGAGATTCCTTGATAGTGCGATTCAAAAGGTGGATGAAACTATTTTATTTATTGACTTAATTTAGCTTACTCAATTACTAAAACTACTAAAAAAATAAAATAAAAATTAATTAATTATTTACTAAAACTAATTAAGTCTTTTTTACCTATAGATAAATCAAATTTGTTGACAAACATTATTTAGCATTTTAAAAAGTCTTCGATTAGGTAAAACGAGTAAGTCAACCAAAAATCTAATCATTTTTTATAAACTCAATTTTGCTCAAATGACGCAAAACACTCGTCGAAACTCCCCAATTTCGGAGTCTCCTGACAGTTGAAAATTTCCACAGGAAGTAAACAAAAAATTTCCGTTTCTATCCCACACGATTATTCAATGATAAGAAATTTCCCACAGATTACAAGAAAAAATCAAAAATTCCATATTTAAAAATTCAAGACGAAGAAGCCACAGCTTCTGAATAAAAAAATATTTTTCCACCGAAAGAAAAAAAATAAGGAAAAAGAATGGAAGATGTTATCGATACCAATCAATCAAAGTCTCCAAGTGAAGTTGAAATATTTAATAACCCATGGTAATAACGATACCGTAATAGAACCCAAAGATTTTTTTAGCCTTTTTTTCGCTCGATCGGTAGTTCGATCGGGACATCGATCCCACGAGTCCGTTCGATCCAATCAGCGTTTCAGGCCGTAGTAAATTCTTTTCTCCGAGGATTCTTTCGTATTTCTTGTCATTCAGTGCTCGTCCCGACGTCTACATGTCCAGCAAAGTATCTCCGGCTTTCTCATCTTTCTCACGTAGACTCGTTCCTCTCTCTCTCTCGCTCTCTCTCTCTCTCTCTTTCTCTCCTTTTCGATTTTCTCTCTCACCCCTTCATTCCGAGTCGTCTCGTCGGTGGACGTGATCTCGGACAGGTACAAGAACTCTCCTGCGATCCCAGCGACGAGCGAGAGGACAACGGTTTGACCATATAGAAGAAGAAAAGAAGAAGAAGAAGACGAAGATGAAGAAGACGAAGAAGAAGAGGAACTCGTGGACTCTTCTTTTCCCTTCTCCTTCGACTCCGGGACTCTCTTCCACAAAGAAAACCCGGATCCCTCTTCTCCTCCTCTCTGAGGAAAGACCGGTCGCGTTCTTGCGCTACATGGCGTTGCCTGAAGAGGGCAACGGCCGGTCAAAGTCCCTACCGTGGATACACCCGGGGACATAACGTTGCGCGTGTGTATTTTGTGCCCTCCCTCGGGCACTCTTTTTTTCAGACACACGACTCGACGGGACCTCTAAAACGCATTATTCCACCTTTTTTCTCATCTTTCGTCTCTTCCTCTCCTCGTCTGACTTTTTCCTCGATTAATTATTCTACGTGATAAAAAAAATCGCTACCAAAAGGAGCGACGTTTTTTTAATTTCTCAATCCGAAAAGGTTTTCTCGAGGCTTGGGCGAACGGATTCTTTTTCTCGGTGAGGAAAAAGCGAGAATCGTATCTCGTGGCTCGGTTCGAGACAGAAATGAAAAATTAAAGAAAGTTACACGTAAAACATAGAAAATCGAAAAATTATCAGATGATTGATTTCTAAAAATTAATTTTATTAAAAAGTCGATAAAAATTCATTAAATTTTTTCGTCCAAATTGATATTGAGAATTAGCAAAAAATAAATTTTTATTCTTATATATGAAGTCTGCAGTTTTTGTATTAAAAAAAAATTCTATTCTAATCGAAAGATAAGGAAAAAATTTTTTTAAACCATTGTATTTACGTATTTTAATTATTTTAAATCCTTTCAAAATCTCATTCAATCCTCATCAATGTAATACACGATACAAATTTTCTACCATAAAGAAACATCATTGTTTAATTAAACAAAATTTTCTCGAGTCTTTTACGATTTAATTCTCTATTTCTGGATGAGAAAAATGCGAGAAGACTCGTCGATTGTACCTCGTGGTTCGAGCGAGATGGAATCGGCGACGAGACGAGGACAGCTTGAAATTTATGGCAGTCGATATCATATGCTCAAGATTGACGACGATAAGGATATGTATATTTCTCTCTTGTTACCCAATTTTGGATATACACGTATTGAAGTCTACGTGCAAGATAGTTTTTCTAGCTAAGCTCTCGGATGGAGCGTGATTCATTTCAGGTGACAATTGGAGGTGAATAAGCGTAAGATCTCTATGAGTTTATCTATACTTTAGAAAGGAAAACATTCCAAGAGAATCTCGAGGTAGGATTTTAAGAAAAAATATTCCACTTCTCAGTCATCTTTTCAGATTTCGCCGTCAAACGAGACTATCGAACGAATTTTATCAGTATCGAATTTTATCGGTCGACACAATTTAATTCTGAATTTTTTTTACAACGATCAGGAGCGTTGAGAATATTATCAATATACCGGAATGAGACCTTTTATATTTTTTTGGATTTGAATGACATATCGGGATCATAACTAAAAACTATCGAACGAGATCTAAAAAGTTAATCCGTAGTTCAATAAAAAATAATGTATCGATTTTTTCTCAAGGCTCGTGTTTTTTTTACTTGCAAATTACACAATATTCATTGATGTTGAAATTTTTCTCTCGTTCTTTCCTTCAGTATGGAATTTATGAGAAATTTATTGTGGATAAATTTTTGAGTCATTTTTTTAATCGATATAAAAATAATAGAAAACATGTTCTAAAATTCTAAAAAATAAAGGTATTATTCATAAACAAAATTATCGCGATTTTACTCAAAGTTGAAATTGAATATCGTAATTTTCCGCTCGCTATTTTTTGAAGGACCAAATTTCCAAAATTCGGTAAATTCATTGGAGATAGAGATTTTTGAATCTCTTTTTTCTGTATATCAAAAAAGAAACCAAAACATGTAATAAAATTAAAAAAAATAAACATTGAATTCCATAAAATGTACCGATTTGATTCATGGTTCAAGTTTTTTTCTAATATTTGCAAATTGCTCAATCTTTACCAACATCGAAATGTTTTTCATTACTTCCTCTAGTACCAAATTTACGACAAGTTTAGTGAAGATAAAATTTTTAAGGCGTTGTTTTTATTTCGTGTAAAATGAAAAAAAAACGTTTAGAAATCCTAAAACAAATGCTGAAAAATAAATACATATAATTCGTTAAAAAATACATCTTTTTTTTAAGGTTCAAGTTCTTCTACTACCAAATTATACAAACTTTTATCACTATCAAAATTTTCTTAAAATTAACTTTGGATAAAACTTTTTGAGTCGTTTTTATTTTTGCTCCATGAAAAAATACAAAAAAAACATGTTCGGAAATTTTGAAATTGAAATTGATCATTCAGAGGAATTACATTAATTAAATATATTAAAATTAGAATAACATTAATATATTTTCTGATTTATCGATAATCCTTCGATCTTTATCATTATCAAAACAATTCTCATTTTTTCCTTCAGTACCAAATTTAGGACAGCCTTGTACGAGATAAACTTTGGATGAGTCGTTTGTTTTCATTCCGTGAAAAACGAAAAGAAACGACACGTTCGACCGTCAATGACACAGAGTGTAAAATTCGATTCTCAAATAAATTTGGTACTGACAATAATCGCGCGTTCGGAGAACTCGTTCGCAGGTGACGCGAAATTTTCGTCGATCGGGAACTAAACGAAATGTGACTCGAGGAAAAAAAAATTCTTCTTGAATTTTGATTCTCAGTATATATATACGTCACTCTCATCGTTATCTCTTTTTTTTCCTTATCCATCGAAATACAATCCGTTAAGTCAAAAGACTCGGTGGTTCCTTTTTCCACGTGTGCTGACTTTGACGATATTGTAACGAAAACGTCGAGAGACGCGAGACGAGAGGTAGATAGGAAAACAGAGTGAGAAAAATAAAGAGACTCGAAGATATGAGAAATTTGTCACTCAGATATTATATACGAGACAGCAGAAATACGTTGCTGAGATAAGGAAACATAATCCAAAGGAGATAGACAATGTAGAAAGACTTTTGACCACGTTTTCTTGTCAGTCTGCGGGCTTTGCGCACGGAGCGACGTCTCGGAAGTCCTCTTCGTGCCTGATTTTCCCATTTTGTTTTTCGCAAAAATTATTCGCATCCGAAAGTTCCGGTCGCGGGGTGAGGGAACTCAGATTACGAAAAAAAATCTCGAGTTTTATCGGCGCGTTGTGTAACGACGCGCGGGAGCTTCGGCAATCTCTCGGGTCAGAGCTTGACAATCTACTGACATGACGACGACGATTTTATCCACGTTTTCTGTACTCAAGGATCATGTCAAGCTCAAAGTTAACTTGGACGCCATTAGAATTGATAACATGGGTAATTTTCCTTCCTGAACAAAAATAATTATTTTATCAGCTTTTCTTCGCGCATACAATATTTAAACGCTATTTTTATATTTTTCCTTATCTAATTTCATTCATTTTTATTTTACTCGGCTTTTTTTTTTGCTATTGTGTAAGAATTGCGATACGATATGGCGTAAGGAATATGATTGTAAAATCGACGGAGCTTGGGTCACGATAGAGCAATCGCTCGTTCCGAGATAAAAGTTCTCGACGCGCTTTCGACGCTCCGACAATGCGCGCTCGACCCATTTTCAAACGAAGTTTAATTGAAATAAACTTCCATGTACAAAACCAGCGGCCCTCCGTTTCTCTCCTTCCGATAAACGATAGAATAATAAATGCACACGGAGAGTTATTCCAAAGATTTATAATACTTGCGATTTTTTCAGTGTTCAGACTCCACTACAGAGCGACTTTTCTCGCTCTTCTCGCTGGATCGCTCCTCGTTACATCCAGACAATTTATTGGCGAGCACATCAAGTGAGTTCGCTCAAAAAAATGCTTATCGCGTTTAGATACGAAAATACAATTATGAAGATGATATTATGGCTTGTTATTATTATTATTATTATTTATTGTTATTATTATTTAGATGCATAGCGGACGAAGGTGTAGAGGAGAAAGTTATTGACACTTTTTGTTTCTTTACGTCGACGTTTACGATCGTAAGTTCATTTATATTTTATTTTTAATTTGTCACTAAAACTATTTTTCTATTTATAATTGAATTTGTGATGGAATATTGAAAATATTATAAATTTGAGTCATCACTTGATATCTCAAGTCATTTTTGAGTCATAAGCACCAATAAAATAGTTCCGACAAACTCAAATAGATAAAATGTACCAAATTCTTGTCTAAGTGGATGTTTCAATCTATTTTTTACTTTTTAATATGTTGAAATGTTGGATCGTTGCATTCAATTTATTATTTAACTTTGATATGATAATGATAAAAATAAATCTAAAGCTGAGTCAATTCTTGTTTTTAATTCAATTCGAATCGTTTTTGAGTCAAAAGCACCAGACAATTTTAATATATTCTATAATAATAATAATTCTGACAATATTTAATTGTGTTGTAAAATTATTTTTGCTAATAGTAATATAATAGTAATATTTTTAAATAATTTTTGGTAGGTGAAACACATGAACGCGACGATGGTCCAGACCGGCGTGATCCCCCATCCAGGAGTCGGTCCATCGAGCTCCGAGGATGAGGTCGTCCATCACGCCTACTATCAGTGGGTTCCATTTGTCCTCTTTTTCCAAGCGATATTCTTCTACGTCCCGCACTATCTGTGGCGAAGCTACGAAGGTCGGTGAAACAAAAAAAACACTCGCTCACATCTCGAAATAGAAAATCGTTTCATTGTTTGCAAATATTCAACGATTCGCGGATTTAAACGTTTCCGATCTCACGATCGAATTATCTTTAAAGGTGGACGTCTGAAGACGTTGGTTTCCGGTCTGCAAATGGCCGCGTTGTCGCTGAAGGACGATAAGATCGAGATCGGTGGAAAATCGGTACCGACTCGCAAGGAACGAGACGAAAAGCTCCGAGAGATCAGAACGGCCTTTCTCAATCGAATTCACATAAATCGGCCGTGGGCTTATTATCTGAGCTTCTGCGAAGTTCTCAATTTCATAAACGTTCTACTGCAGATTTACATCACCGATTGGTTCCTCGGCGGAGCTTTTCTCGGTCTCGGCCAGGAGGTCGTCGAGACGGATCTCAATGTCGACGTCAATCCGCTGGACGTCGTTTTTCCTAAAGTCACCAAATGCACTTTTCACAAGTTCGGTCCTTCGGGGACGATTCAGAAACACGACGCTCTGTGCGTCATGGCTCTGAATATCGTCAACGAGAAGATTTACACTTTTCTCTGGTTCTGGTTCATCATCCTTGCCATCATCACTGGCCTCGGACTACTTTGGAGAATTCTCACGATGCTTTTGCACTCCAGGTTCGATTTTTTTATTTGATTTATTTAATTATAAGTCCTTTTCGGTTCTAGCTCTAGAGTGTGAAAAAGAGGTAGAAATTGTGACTGGAAATCCAAATCTAAATTTACAAATATGTATGGGGCATTTCATGCTGAATTTTCCTATTGTCGAAATTTTTATGTCTGATTTTGCTAATATTTGATCTTTTTTGTAGTCCTTAAAAGTCCATGATTTTTCAATAAGTAAAAAGTTATATTTTAATTTACAAACGAGTATACAAGTGTATTAGGATCGATTCTCGATCGAGCACTCCAGGTTTGACGTTTTTATTCAATTTACTTAATTATAACGCCTTTTTGATTCTAGATCTAGAGTGTAAAAAAGAGGTAGATAGAAATTATAACTGAAAATCCAAATCTACATTGGCAAATATATATGGGGCTTTCTATGCCAAATTTTCCTATTGTCAAAATTTTCATCTCTGATTTCGCTAATATTTGGCTGTTTTGTAGTCCTTGAAAGTCTATGATTTTTTAATAAGTAAAAAGTTATATTTTAATTTACAAACGAGTATACAAGTGTATTAGTTTCAGTTTAATTTTTTTACAGTAAATTTTTCTATAAAATAATTGTTGCAATAAAAAAAATTGTTAACTGGAAAAAATGAGGTTAAAAAATGAAAAAATATCAATGAATATTAATTTTTTTTTCCAGGAGCAAAGGATTCAACAAATTAGTGTTCTCGATGGCTTGCCCAGGGAAATACAATCCTTGGAGCGTGCTTCGCGTTACGCACCAATATTATTTCGGTGACTGGCTGTTTCTCTACTACATTGCAAAGAATCTCGACAATTACGCTTTCAAGGACTTGCTCGAGCAGCTCGGACACGATCTGGAGGACAATCGATTTCATTTTCGACAGAGTCCACCGACGATAATGGAAGAAGAACCGCTGAAGGAAAAAATATTAATTTCGAAGGATGTATAAAATTAAGCACCTAGAAAATATTTAATTCGAGGGAAAAATTTCTCTCTTATCGAACAAATTTCTGAACTTCATTTTTCTGCAAGAAAAAAAACGTCAATATTTTTTTTTCAAGTTCAAAAACGTCCTTTCACATTTAAAAAAAAGTGAGGATGTTTTTCCCATGAGAAAAAAAATCACAGACGATAAAAGTTGGAAAATTAATTACAGAATTGATAATTCGAATCAAACGATTCTGAGCAGCCCTTTAATTAGTCTCGCGATACATACGTGACAAACAGATAGGAATACAAAAACATTTTTCATTTAAAAAAAGAACGTCAGGATGTTCTTCCAAGAGCAAAAAAATCACAGACGATAAAAATCAAGAAATTAATTACTGAATTGATAATTCGAATCAAACAACTCCGAGCTATCCTTTAATTACTCATGCGACACTTGCGATGACGCGACAGACGAAGCAGAGTTCGAAGGCCTTTTCTTCCGCGACTGCGGATAGTTTAATCGGTGCTCGAAAAGTCCGAGAACGGAAGCAAAACGTTGCTCATCGCGATGTGAGTAACACTCGTAACAGTCATAATTACATACATATACGTACATATTACATATACGTACATTTAATTTCTGTCACATGAAGTGAACACAGTTTTGAGCGCCGTACCCCTCTTTTGTTGCATCAACGAATTGTCGCTTCCTGTGATAAATTTCCATCAGCTGAGTAAATCGTTTTTTCCACTGTTGTTTAAAATTATTCTCCAGGGAAGAAGAAAAAAAGCGCGTGTTATCACGTAACTAGGATAATTGACATTGATGATGAATTTAGAATGGAAAATGCGTGTCCTCGTCTTCGATTCTCGTAATCGCGACTTTCGTTTTCGAGCACTAAAAATTCTATAGATTATCGCCTTTTTATTTGTCCTTTTTCCTTCGGAGACTCGAGTTATCTTCTGACTAACGGCTCGGAACGAAATGAAATCGAATTGCAGAAACAACAACGGGACTCGGAAAAAACGACTTTTCGCGCTAACACTTATCGGCCGCGATATATTTAGGTTAAATCAACTAGTGCAAAGTCGTTAGAATTTTTTCGCTGGACGCGTTTCTCTTTGGGAAAAAACGAATATTTATGATTACAAAAGAATTTGATTTTTTTGTTGTCTATCATTTTTTTCATTGCAAAAATCAAATAATGAACGCGTTTCTTTTTGGAAAAAAATTAATATTTATGATTACAAAAGAATTTGATTTTTTTGTTGTCAATCATTTTTTTTTGATTGCAAAAATCAAATAATTGTACAAACGAACATTTATACCTCGTAATGTTACGGAACTAGTACGTAAAAGCTTTGCAATTTGTTCGTTTGACGCGTTATAGAGATAAGGAATATTTATCATTAGAAAAAAAAATTTCTGAATAGAGTCAAATTAGATATCGTTTATTTTATGAATAATTAGTAAATCGTTTATATCAAAATGTACAATGGAATGTACAAATGAACGTTTATACCTCGTAATATTTTAGTAAACAAGTATGCGTAAAGTCATAAACGAAAAAAAATTCATGAATACAAAGAAATTCATTTTTTTAAACAAGCCATTAAAAATCATTTATTTTTATATATAATCTGCAAACCATTTAAATATGCAATGAACGAGTATGTGTAAAGTCATGAACGAAAAAAAATCTTTATGACGAAAAAAAAAATAATTTTTTTATCAAAAATCATTATTTTTACCAATAATCTGCAAATTGTTTATATCAAAATATGCAATGGTCAAACATTGATACCTCGTAATATCAGCGAAATGCATATTTCGTAAAGTCATGAAAAAAAATCTTTATCTTAGAAAATAATTTTTTTTTTCTTGAATGAGCTAAATTAAAAAGTCGTTTATTTTTATGAATTATACGGATATCGTTTATATCAGAATGTACAATAATTGTATGTACATGTACAATGAATAGGCAAACGAAAATTTATACCTCGTAATATTACAGAATGTAATATAATTCATACATGTTTTTATTTCATGGAAATCATCAAACGAATGGTTCTTGCATCAGGATTCGTGTTTCCTGTGATAAAAATCTTAGCGCGGCCTCGTCATTCGCGTCGTCACTCTCGGAATAACGAGCGATGCGTTTACGCTTCATACGTCATAGAGCGTTTCTTTTTCACGATATTTTTTCCATGTTTTTTCTTCATTCAGTATCGCGGAGGCTCCGGGCGAATCGTCGACCGTGAATAACTCCATAAATTATTCGAAACTCGCAAAGACAATATTGCAAACTCTGCCACGATCGTATATTTTCTTCCATTATTATATTTTTCCATTGAAGTATTATTTTTACTTAAGATTTACAGCTAATCAAATTAGTTGAAAAATGAGTCATTAACGATGTACTTAAAATAATATTTTTTTGGTTTATATTGTAAGATTTGTAAAAAATGGGAATAAAAAAGTTTACAAGATTTGAAAAATTCGTAAATATTATTTTTAATAGTGCGAGATGAAGAGATGAAATTAGCGTATAAGTCGTTTCGCGAATAATGTAAAAACTGAAGAAATACAATTTTGCATACAAAAGGTCATTTTGATAATCTGACCGTTGATCCATCGCGTGCGTATCGATTTAAATAAAAAAACACTTTTTTTGTTTATTTTCTGGAATTCGTGAAAAATGAGAATTGAAAAGTTAATGAGTTGCAAAAAATTAAAAGATTTATTCTTGTTGTCGTTTATTTAAGTTGCCGATAATTTTGCAGATTCTTTAAAATAAGAAATAAAAAAAGTTAAATGCAATATTTTTGCATCCACGTTGGCGATTCCAGAAAAAAAAATTTTTTAAATTCAATAAAGAAAAAGAAATTTATTTTCGAATAAAAATTTCATTTTTATAATTTACTTTTATTCATGAAAAATGATAGAAATAGAAAAATTCCCAAATATCGAATTTTGCAATTTTTTCAACGAAACAAAAAAGTCGAACGTGATATTTCACACCAAATTGACGTAGGCGATTCCAGAAAAATGTAGAAACAGGATAATGTATTTTAAGATAAAAAAAACAATTTTTATTTCACCGATCGATCGTATCATCAAAAACGTCGGAATGATGTCATTGTCCGTGTGAATCGTGCGATGAGAAACGCGAAAAAAATATTTTCTTGGACAGTCATTGAACAAAGAAGCGCGATCAGTATCCACCGATGCAGCCGCACCCGTTTGCAGTCGATTTCACGAAGAAATATTGTCTCACGAGTTCGGAATTTTTTTCCTCCTTTGAGGAATTCGGTAAAACGTATTATCCGGAAACTTTTCTTTTCTGAAGAAAAAGCTTCTCCCGTTTGAATTTTCGAAAAATAGAAATGAAATGCACTCGGAATTCATTCCACTTTGGTGTCTTTCACGAAAATAGATAATTGTTTTTTTTTTAAAAACGTTCCACGCGCGGTCGATGTTTATTTTTCCAGTTGAAGAAAATTTATTCGCCTTTTGCTCGTTTACTCGGTCGTACATTTTCACCTTTTCTTTTTCTGGCGTGGGAGAGCGTGGATGAAAAAAAAGAAAAGAAAATGAAAAACACTAAAAGTCAACGGGATCTTTAAAGTCGACACGTGCGTTTGGTTTTGTGTGTTACTATCAGCCAGTGACACTCACTTCGACTCGGTTCAAGTGCCTTCCTCCACGTGTGACCTCTCCATGCATAGATCAAAAATTGAAAGAAAAAAATTTATTTTTCTTCGTCATGAAAGATTAAAATTCGTAAACAAAAAATTTTCGCAACTAAAACAAATTTTGGATGTGAAAAATATCACCATTGTTGATTAAAAATTTTAATATATTTTGTATGCAAGAATATGGACACAAACATTTTTTTTCATTTTCGCGAAATATCAAAATTTGTAAAAAATTTTTGTTTTACAATTTTAATAATGTTAAAATGAGTCAAAAAATTACTCAATCGTCAACTGCAAGGTTCAACACACTGTGACGACCCACATAAAATCAAAATATGAAGGAAAAGTTTATTTTTTCTTCGCGAATAAACGTCAAAATCCGTAAAAAAATGTTTAAATAATTTGTTAATATCTTTCAACCCTGAAAAAGTGTCTCAATCGTCAATTGCAAAATTCAACACCTAGACCGAAATTTAAAAAAAATCAAACAATTTCAAAAACGTTAAAATTTTTTTTCATAATTCTTTAACCCTGAAAGTGTCTCAATTGTTAATTTCAAATTTCAACATGAGCGATAAGGCGTACAATTTTCTTTCCGATTAGCACCAATGATGAAACGATCAGTGCTGGGTCGTTTCCCTTTCAGTTAATTAGCAACTCAACAAAAGTTACAATACCATTATTATTTTTAACATCGAGCCGTTTCAGGTGAAATGTGTATTCGTCGTGTATTCGCTCGCGGCTTTAATTACGTCCTTGTTCCGTTTTCTCTCTCATTTGTGTGAAAGCGTTCCATACCAACTGTATACACGTGACATTTACAGACTATATCAACTATTAATCTATACACAATGATTCTTATTTTTTTCATCCTGTTTCGAAAGGTTAAAGACTGGAAAAAAAATTAATTTGAAATTCTTGTGTTTCCTGGATTCCTTTTTTCGGAGCCATTATCCAAAAACCTGTTACCCATAATTTCGTTTTATTGCATTTATTTTTATTTCGAGAAACTCGAAGACCGAAAATATTCTTCATCGTGTCTTCTCTACAGAAATTTATTTTGATCCTTTTTGAGAGATTTTTTTCATGATTTTTTTTATTCTGTGAAACTCGAAGAATGAGATAACAGTCATTATCACCTTATCGAGGCGAACTTTCGATTTAATCCTACATTGGGGATTTTTTACAAATTTTTGTTCGCTCAGGTAGTTTTTACGATGGCCTAACGGGAAAATTCGAATATTAGTTGTGATCACACATAATATTCATTCAAATATAAATGTATTTTCATTACGAAAAAATTAGAAAATCGTAAAGTGTTATCGAGAAAAAATTTATCTTAATTTTTTTTTTGTGAAGAATCCACACAAGTAGTTTTTAGAATGTTCTAACGGATTTTGGGTAAATTCTGACATTAGTTGTGTGCATTTATTTTTATTTCGAACAAATTAGAAAATCGACAAAAATTGTGGAGAGTGAAAATTGATGTTGATTTATTTTTTGGAAATTTTTTGCAGACTGTTCAGATAGTTTTTAGGTTGTTCTAACGGATGTTGGGAAAATTAGAAAATTAGTTGTTTAGGCCCATTGTGTTCATTTAATTACATTTATTTTTATTTCAAACAAATTAAAAAATCGACAAAGATTGTCGTCGTAACGAGTGAAAATTGATGTTGGTTTATTTTTTGGGAATTTTTTTGCAGACCGTTCAGGTAGTTTTTACAATGTCCTAACGGATGTCGGGAAAATTCGGACATTGGTTGTGTGGGCACATAATGGAAGGAAAAGAAGGTGACTAATCGTTGGAGGATCGTCTGGAAAGCAGCTGGGGCCGACCCTTCAAAATACTCGAGCCTTTTCCCGCAGTGTAAACGAAAAGTGTCTGGAAAGTTATCGGCTCGCATGCGGTGGCCGCTTTCCATGGACTCAACCAGGAGGGGAAATTCTCGTCGCCAGACAACATTCCCGGAATATCCCAAAGTCCTTTTCACAGAAACTATCCCTTCTTGGGCGAAGATACGTGACTTCCAACATGCACTGCGTTCACGAAGGTACATTCACTTCGTCACGTAACTTTTTCCCAAATAACTTTCTTTCTAGTCCACTGAGTAAATCGAAAACTGGAACTTTTTCGATTAGCGATGGCCAAATTCGACTATAGACTAATTCGATGCCGCTGAGTTCAATGGTGTAAAT
>JAPYYX010000973.1:0-33828 GCA_030522605.1 Cremastinae sp. B BG-2022a
ATTAAATTTTATCAAAATTTGAAATATTGTAAACTTTCACCAAATTTTTGGGGTACCCCATTTTGCCCCCCGTACCCCATTTTGCCCTCCCCTCCCCTAATAAATAATATAAAAGTGTATAAAAATTTCATTGTAATAGATAAATTGCAATATTGATTACAGTGTATCCAAAAGGATAGAACGATGAATGAATGAATATTGATTGAAAAGTGGAAAAAGAGAGAGACGGAAAAATGATGTTCACCGGTGGAAGGGGTTCGTATCCTAAGAAAAGAAACACTGCCAGCAGTTCTGGAAGCGATAGGAAATTGCTCCTGGACCCTCACAGAGTTTCACAGCCAAGAGTTGGTCCCGAGGGGTACACGTACAGGTAAAAGTAAATGCACATATATTGGAATATTAAAAATGTCAAATTTTGATTTTTGCAAATTTGCAAAGTTCACAAAAAAATTAAAAAATTTAAAAAAATATCTGTAAAATTAATTTTGAAAAAAATTATGTATAATAATTTTCAATTTTTATAAATATTACTTAGAATTTTTAATTTTTATAAAAATTATTTATAATTTGTAATTTTTATGTGTAATAATGATGTAAAATTTTTAACAGGACGAGGATACCTTCTCCGTTAAATCCTGCGGATTTACCACCCCCTAGTTCAGGAAGGACTTACGTATATCGGACGAGGATTCCCAGGAGAGACGCTCTCGGGGCGGAAGCACCGCCAAAACCGGAGAGCAAAGTTGGAGTACCGATAACGAGAAGGAGAGGCGCAGTCAAGCACAACAAAGTTCACGTTGTTCGAGGACACAAACTTGTCGCTAAATTTTTCCGTCAGCCCACTTTCTGTGCTTTCTGCAAAGATTTTTTGTGGTGAGATTCCACAATTCGAATTTTTTTAATAAAATTTTTATAGAATGAAGATTTTTAATATAGAGTTTAAAAAATATATTTTATCAAGATTTAAATTTTTCGTTTTTAGTGAGAATTGATTATGAAAATAAAAAATGAAAATAATGAAACAACAAATCGAATTTTTCGATTAATACAAAAACTACGATGTTTGATTTCGTGTTTTTATTTCAGGGGCTTTGGAAAACAGGGATACCAGTGCCAAGGTAAAAAATGGGTTCGAATTAATATTTTCACATCTCCACGAAAAAATAAATCCAAAAAATTTTTTAAAATAAATTTTAGAAAATATTTTTAGCAAAATAAATGATGAAATTTTTTTTTCCTATTTTTCAGCCTGCCAGACTGCTGTTCACAAAAAATGTCACGACAAACTTCTCACAAAGTGTCCTGAAAGTGGACGAGAATCTGAGAATACTGTAGTGAGTATTCGAGGACCGGATCAGTGATTTGCAACGATTTTTATCTCGATTTTGATACTAATTTGAAAAATAACATTTCACTGTAGTTTAGACTTAAAACAGTTTTGTTGTGACGAGTAGAATAATCGTGGCATCATCTGTAAAATTAAAAATTTTCAGTAATTTTAGTATATGCAATATTTTTAATATAAAAAATGTAATTCGCTAAATGTGTTCGCTACTTTATCGACGAGTCTTCATCAGCTGAAAATTTCTTTGATATCTGACGAGCTGTCGGTAATTTCGAATCTTCACATTGATAGTACGACATTACAGATTTGCTCTCTAGTAATGAAAAGACGATTTAACTTTTTTCGTTTGAAAAATTTGTTATTTACTATATTTTAAATTTATTATTTAAAAAAATAATTACTTTTTTATTTTATTGATATTTTTATATGCAAACGTAGTAAATTTTGAAAAAGACTTCATCAAACAGAGAAAAATCTCAGACAAATGGTTAAAAAATTGATAAATATTTTTCTAACTGAATTAAAATTTTTATAGTAATTGAAAAGTTCACTTTAACATCGAATAAAATCAATGTTACTCTCTTCGTTATTTTCATCAAGAACGTTCGACGTTACATCGACTTTTGCCAATTAATGCTGCGTACAAATAAAAAAAATAAGAATGAAGCTAAAAATCTTAACTTAAGATCATTGTAATTCGCTTTAGAAATGTAAGCACTAACCAGCTGACTTAATGTAAAGCGTTAAATAAGAAAAAAATGACAAACAAAAAAAATAACACCGCTGCGCTTCTAACCTTAGCAAAAAATCATCGAGCACTTTGTAAAATTATTTCAAACAAATAATAGCGATCGAACTGACACTGCTGATTGTAAAAAAAAAACTGTCGAATGCTCATAATTTTTAAAAAATTAGCCGAATATTAATAAATAAAAAATATTTTCGAATAAATGAACAACTGAATAAATATTTTTTTCTAATTTTTCGACACTTTTTAATGTCAGTACTTGAGGGAACGTTTCAAGGTGGATGTGCCTCACAGGTTTCGACCTCACACCTTCATGTCACTCACGTTCTGCGACCATTGCGGTTCCGGGCTTTATGGATTCTTTCGTCAGGGACTTAGATGCGATGGTAAGTTAAAAATAGAAATAAAAAAAGTTTCAAAAAACAAAAAATTTTATGAAATTGCAAATAAAAGTCTTTGATGAAAAAGTTCAATAAAAAAAACTTTTATTTATTTATTATTAATTATTATTTATTATATAGTATTTATTATTGCTGTTTATTATTATAATTTGCAAAATGAGAAGCAAAGAAATTATTTTATAAATCGAAAAAAAATCAAAATTGTAAAGTTTTCATGAATTTTGCGAAAACTCGTTTGGAAAATTGAGTGCAAGAAACGGATGCATTTAGTAAATCAAAACTTACCATCATCGGGACTTTTATTTACAAACATAAAGTCCGTGGCGCTCGAGATCGGAATATTCTCTCGGTTTAGCTCCCGTTCGTTTTCGCGTACTGAATGAATATTTATATACACGCCAAAATATATCGATTTGCAAATCGAGCTTTAAATAAATTGTGTTTATGCATCGATCCGTGTTGACATTTGAAAAGTAACGTCAACAAAAGTTTCGACAGTTCGACACTAGCTTTGAATCTTTTGCTTGTAATTAATTGAGCGAATGCTTTTTTTTCACTTTTTTTAGGTTTTTCCTTTAATCTGAAAATTTAGAGCTTTTTTATTACCGCAATGCATTTTTTAGCGCATCGCAATTGCATCATGACCAAAAATAGAAAAAATTTGTGAAATCTGGTTTGGATGTCGAATAAATGAAAAGTGAGAGCATGGTACGAAATTATTTAGTTATTGCTTAGTCATTGTTTATAATAAGTGTCTTTGTTGAAAAATATAAATGAAATAAAATTTTTTTAATCGTTTCGAATTAATTTTAAAAAAAATTATAGACTCGATTTAGCAAAATCTAGCTTATATTTTTTTCTTAACTAGAAAACTTTACAAAGAGATTATTATCAATATTAAAATATAAATAAATTTGATTATTTTATTTAAAAAATTCGCGAGAAACCAGAAATTTGTCGAGATGAAAAAATCGACAATTTTATCATTTTTTAATTAAAAAATTTGTGAAAAAATAGAATTTGTGTGTTTAAAAATAGAAAAAATGATAAGTAGTCCACCAGAAGATAAAAATTTTGAAAATTTCTTCATTTCGTGAGATAAAACAATGAAAATACATAAATTGGGTCGAGATTGAAAAATGTCTAGAAAAGTGTGCGTTACACGGGAAATTTGGTGGTCCGTCCACTTATAGGACGTCAACCCAGTGTATATTATTTTTAAACTTTATAGTTTTGCGTTTGTGCTCGCGCAAACGTTGGAGCAAAGTTCGAGCAGCGCAGTTTGAGCAATTGCTCGAATTTACTGGGTAGAACTCGAGGAAAGCGCGCTTTTTGTCGCGCAATCTTTCGTGCCCTCGCCAAAATACACATGAGCAGACTCTCGAATGTATTGCGACCGAGGGAGCTTTTTACGGTAACAAGTTGTTCGACCGTATACCAGCACTTTTATTGGCAACCTTTTTCAAATTTGAATTCTCGTCCAAATATTTCTTTTGTACTCCCGAGCGAGCATTACAAAATTAAAACTTCTTCAACTAAATTTTTGGGGTTTTTAATAGAATTATTTATTTATTTGTTAAGTGAATATTACTCAAATATTTGTATTTATATTTTTAGCGAATATTGTAAAATTAAATTTGTGAAATCGTAAAGTTTTTAAAATTTTTTTATAAAAGGTTTAATTTATTTTAAAATTTTTTGAGTTTTCTTGTGTTCAAGAAAATTGATTGGTTTATTTTTTAATGGGGAAGCAATTTTTTATACAAAAGAACTGAATTTTAATTAACTTTTTTTTACAGTATAGTTGTGAGAATTTTGGTGGATTTTGCTGAAATCCGTTTCTTCGTTATTTTGTTTTAAATATCTCGTTGATCTTTCAAGAAAAAAGGAAAATTGACAGGTGTATATGTATTTTTAAGGGAAAGTTAGTAAATTAATCAGGAACAAAAATGAAAAGATTTTAGAGTAATGAAATTCTTAAATTTCGTCGGTTTTGGTGGATTTTACCGAAACTCGTTTTCAGTTTTCTCCCTCCAACGCCATTTCGATCAATTTTGTTAATTTTTTAAAAATATTTTGTATCATTTGACTCGAAATTTTGATTTAATTACTTGACGTCAAAAAACGAGTCATTAGATCGACAATTAAAAATTAACAAATTTTTATATATTTATAAAAAAAACTCGAATTACTTGTTAATTTTTAACTCAAATTGTTAATTTTTTAAAAATATTTTGTACCATTTGACTCGAAATTTTGATTTTTGATTTAATTATTTGACGTCAAAAAACGAGTCATTAGATCGACAATTAAAAATTAACAAATTTTTATATATTTTTGAAAAAAACTCGAATTACTGACCACGTAAAAAAAACGAAAAGAGCTTCGGGTAGAAAAACGTGGAAATTCCGTTCCTTTTGGTGAATTTAACCGAGGTCCGTTTTCGTTTTTCTCCCTCCTCCGTTATTCCGTCTTGTCAATCTCCCACTTCTCTGTCTCCGTCTCTGTCCGCTCTCGCATGGTTGTTACAGTGTCTTTTGGTCTGGTGTGTGACATATATCGCGAATGCTAGGGAAGCCTCGTACACTAGAATTCTATTATTACCACTTGGGTCGCTGGCTTAAAACTCAGTCGGTCTTGGCTCCCTGAACCGTGAGAACGCATTTCGCACCTGAAAAAAGGAAACTCGGACGGTGCGCGGCGCGAACGCGATATCGAGTTATCGGTGAAAATAACCAAAAAAAAAAAATCCAAAATAACAAAATAAAATCGTGAAATCAAAATCGTCCCTTAATTCATCAATTCCATCGGACCGACCCGAAATTTTGGGACAAAATTTACAAATTTCTCATTTTTTTTTAATTTTAATGAGACAACGAATTTAAGAGAAGGATCAAAAAATAAACGGTCAAGATGCCGTATTACGGGGAGGCTTTGCCGTATTATTACGGTGGCCCATTTTCGAATCACAGCTCCCTAATGACAGGCACCGGACGGTAAGCTCAAAAAATAAAAAAAAATTGAAGCTAAAATTTTAGTAAAATTATTTTTAAAAAAATTAAAAATAATTAAAAATTTTAATTCAATTCGATTTCGACGGCCTCACGTGGCTTCTCAGTGGGACAGTTGCGTGGTCAACGATTGATTGATATCGAGGTGATAAAATAATGAAATAATATCGCTCCATTTTCATTGACGTCTCCCGCCTCGTCTCCCTCATCTCGAGGGAAGGATTCGATTGTAACGTGTTCGATTAACACACCGATACGTCGTTTTTTCATCTATAAATAAAGTGAGAACCTTGGCTCGCCAGTCAAGTTGCCCGAGTGAAAAGATCGCAAAGTTTTTCCACCTTACGATCCGTTTACGTTTTTTTTTTGAATTTTTTCCATTCATTTTGTTGATTTTTCATGAATTTCGCTCAATATACTCAAATTAATCAAAAAAACTATATAAAATACAAAAAACACAAAAAAACAAAATCCAATACAAAATTTGTTCAAAATTTGATAAAATTAAAAATTTTGCTCGTACTGGGGTAGTGAATAAATAAAAAATTTTATTAATTTTTTAATATCACATCAATTTTGCTGAAAAAATGTCGAGACTCTTTTTAACTGTCCTGGATAAGAAATTCGAAATTCGGTCAGATTTTCTGATTAATTTGGAAATTTCAGTCTTACATGGATGGGGAAATGTAAATAAATGAAAAATCGTGGACATCGATCTTTCGCGCGTGATGAATGAACGACTTTGCGCTTGCCAGATTCTCCCAAAGTCGTTAAAATATATATGCAGATGGGTTGAACATGCAATATTGATAAATATATACATATGTATTATATAGTTTTACGTGCGGTGTAAATTCGAGTAGATAAATGATGCGGCGATTATCTCGTAAATGATGACAATGTGTCTTGAGAAAGAGATATCAATTCTGATTGATTAATCATGCATTGACATTGTTTGCATTTTTTGACTAAATGATTTAAATTTTTTGGAAAATTTTCTTTTTTTTTTATTTTGTAATTAGAATTAAAAAATAATGATTTTTAAAATCTGTTTGATATTTAATCATTAAATTTAGTGAAGTTTAGGTAAATCGGTTTTTTGTAAAATTAGCAAATTTTGAAATAATCGAAGATCAAAATTTTTAATTTTTTTTAAATTAAGTAATTTGGGATTGATTAAAAAATAGAGGTGGAAAATTTGAGGAGGTGAGTCACAATCACTTTTAAGGCACTTTGGCCAATTTTCTTAAATTATGAAACGACATATATAATTGGAGAAAAATGAACGAGGGATTTTCTGCCAAAAAATGGTTAATATGCTTAAAAGTTAATTGACATACAAAAAAGACTTAAGTACATTGATAAATTTTTCATAAAAATTTAAAAATGAATTATGAACACACAGGGTCGGAGGAGCCCAATAATTAATTTTCTGGATCCTGAAGATTTTTTGGAAATGAATTTTAAAACGAAAATCACAATCCAAGAAAATTGAACGAGACGTCGAAAAATCGACCAAAAAATAAAAAAAATCATGCGTCAAAAATTCCTAAAAAAAAAATTGAAACGTACTTACAAGTGCAACAAACATTTCTATTTTGCAATATGAATAATTTTGTAATCGCATTGTCACGAAAACAAAGCCACAAAAAAATAAACTCGTATACAAAAAAATAGTTAAATATTTTTCTGGTGAATTGTGAAGAAGCTTAAAAATATCTTTTTCAAGATCTTTTCATGACGATTGGGAAAATTTTCATTTCCAGATGGAGAAACGCGAGAAGATTTTCGGAATGTCAGATTTCTCGAGAATCGTGCTCGGTGTTTCGAGAATGCGAATGAAATGGAAAACGAAATGAAAAAGGAAAAAAATAAGAAGAAAAAAAAGAGAGATTAAAGAGAGCCGGTAAAGCTTTTCGAGTGCAACGTGAAGTTTCCGAGCGCAAGTTAGCCAGTGTCTTGTCCACGTAACGCGTTAAAATAAGCAATTGGCATTCGGTCTAACTGAAACTCTCGGCGACGATCACGCGAGTACTTTTCCTACAAGAATTTTCTCTCGAAGGCAGCTTCAGAAGTTTTTTCGAATACTGCTTCGAAAATGACCACGTGCTTCGTACAAGATCCTAAAATTTTCCATCCATGTAGACACAGCGAGAAAAAAATTAAAAAAAATTATATCTCATTATATAGTAAAAATAAACACGAGGTAAAATAATTATTTAGATTTATTGCAAGTGGCAGAAAAATTATAATTATAAATCAAAATCAAATTTGAAAAATTATTTTTAATTTGTAAATTATAATTACAATTTTTATAATTTTTTAATTTCAGGGGTTCAATGTTAATCTTAGATTTTGAGTGCAAATGCTCGCTGTTTTATTAATATCACTTTTCACTCTCCATAAATTTGTTAGCAAATGACTCTAAACAGTTATTTATAAATACTCGTAAGCTTTGTTAAATTCTTCAAGTATATCTCAAGGTATTTTATATTTAAATTAAATTTCGATAAAAAATATTTTTTTATAATAAAATTTTAAATCGAATATTTTGTAAAATAATATTTATTAATTTTTTATGATCGAATTGCCTTCAATTTAGTTCTAATCGAAATTTTATTATAAAATACATGAGAACTACATTCTACCTTATTATCGTAAATGCATTCAATTTTTAATAAAAATGTCGAAGAGCGTTTTTGTTTTCATTGGCCGATGAGAGCATAAATATGAGAGAAAATGAACTTTTAATCGATCGAAGAATAATTTGCTGGTCATGTAGTCGCATCGTTTGGAAGTTTTCCAAACATTCGAGCTGACGTCGTTGGAATAACTTTGCGTATACAATAGGCGCGGAGCTCGTTTTCGCGAGATGTATAATACAGCTTACAAATATCGTAAAGGGGCGTATCCAACACGTGTATATTAGACATGACAGAATTAAAAGTGGGGAAAAAGACGATCGGAGAAAAAAATCAAAAAATAAACAGAAAATCGATGTAAATCAGAGTACGTCGACGAACCGGGAAATTTCATTGACCACTTACGCACGTTTTTAAAAATGCAATGAAGAAATATTTAAAAAAAGAAAAATCCAGGAAAAATTCATCAACCTGTCAAAAATCTTTTCACGCTCTGAAACCAGCCAAAAATAAATACAGAAAAAATTTTTCGCAGGACTCACGAATATCGTAAAGAGGCGTATCTGACACGTATTAGACACGACAGATTTTGAGAAATAAAGACGATCAGGAAAAAAAAACAAAAAAACGATCCATATAAATGAGAGTCAAAACATCACAGAGCTTGATGTCAAGGGACTTTGTCGTTAACTTTCATTCACAGCTGAACCACGCACATTTCTAAAAATGCAGTGAAGAAAAATTTAAAAAAGAGCAAACGCTCCTGAAAACTAAAATCAGACTAAAAAATTCATCAATCTGTCAAAAAATCGCGGTCTAAAACGAGCGAAAAATAAATACAGAAAGAGCTTCGTACTTTGCTCTTTCTGCACGTGATAAATTGTACATTTCACGACGTACACGAGCGCGATTTTTTTTCCGGAAGTTGACAAAATTTCGCGAAGAATAATATTCAAAAATTATTTTAAATCAGTCTGGATCGTTTTTTATCGTTTCTCTTCATTTTTAGTGATTTTTTCAAATTTTTTTTTGAGGTAAATGTGTAAAAAAATTGAAGATAAACAAACAAATTGCGAGCGATAAAATTTTCATGAAAATTTCTGTCCGTTGTAAAATGGCGATTTAAGTAAATTCAAGAAAGAAAAGAAGAGAATAATTCATAAAGCTTTCATTATCGTACGCTCGAATCTTTCTAATTATAATCCTCGGAGGACCCGTCACGGATCATCTTTGGTGACATGAGAAATGGCTGGTCTACCGGAGTTGCCAAGAAAAACCGCGTTATATCTGTACACATATGTCTACTTATGTATAATTATTGAAGTACGCTTTCATAGCTATTTTATTCTTTAAACTAAAAACTAAAATCTTCAATGACGATCCTACACAATTCTTTTTCCTAATAAACAGCATAAAATAAAATTTTAATTAAATCGATCGACCCTGAATATGAAATAACGAAAAAAATTTCATTAAATTTTTAATTAATAATCCAATTGAAATATCGATGAATATCGTTGACCACGCAACGTCTTAGGAGAAAACAATAAATAGAATTCTCGTCATATGAATAACAAATATTTTTATGTACTAACGAATGATCAAATGAAATTTAAAAAAAGACAAAAAAAATGTCAAATAGAAAAAAAAAATAAGAAAAATTTTCAGAACTCTTCACAGCCCTTTGGGCTCAACGAGATACGCTCCGCACTTGACGACGATATCGGAAACGCCGTTGAGCACGTTGCGCCGTTACACACCGGCGTCGACGACTACGTCGACGATTACGACGCATCCGCGTCGCGTGATCGACACAGCGGACATCGACGTCTCGACGCCGCGAGCTTTGTCATCCTCGCGGAACGAGAATCAGCGGAATCGCCTTCGCCGAGATCGTCCTACGATAAGGATCCGGTCGCAGGCGTTGAAGGACAATCCAGCGTTGAGAGAGCACAACGAGCGTCACGAGAAAACGGTCGGAGAGCTTTTGGTCGAGAAATTTTTGATCAAGGACAAAAAACCGGAGTCCGAGGGCGAGTTCAAGACGAAACTGTATGCCCAGGTCAGCCTCGAGAACGATTACGAGAGGAAAAAGCGCGAGGAGATGCAGGAGGCGATTCAGAAACGGGTGACCAGGAGAATGACCAGGAGAAGATCCTCAGCGGACGTTCACATCGACCCTGAGCAGCTGAAGAGAGAAGTTCTCATAGCGCAAGCTCAGGCGGACGCCCTGGACAGCCTCGTCGCCGAGGAACAGGCCGAGATCGAGGTCGAGACGAGAATGGGGACTTTGATCAGGAAAAACCTCGTCAGGACTCCGAGGATGAGACACGAGCTCGAGAATCTCTCCGGTGAGGATCAGGATGAGACGAGGACGAAGAAAACAGCGAAGAAGCTGAAGAAACGGAAGAAGACGACGGACAAACCGTCACCGCCTGGAGAGGACGAGGTCGAGCTCGAGGATCCCGAGAGGACGAAAAAAGTTTGCAAGGACAATCGAAAAGAGATGAAAGAGAAATTGCCGACGATCGATTCGATTGACAAGGAAACTGAAGATAAATTGGAGACGGAAAAAGATTCGAAAATTGAGGAAAAGACTTCGAGGGTCGTTGAAAAATTGCCGATGATGGAGGACAAAAGTTTTCCGAATATCGAGGACGAATTTAATTTAGAGGGCGAGGGAGAAATTTCGCCGAGAGGCTTGAAATTCAAGATCGAGGCGAGTAACAGCGTTGGTGATTTCTCGACCTTGTGGATAAATGCCAGGGAAAACGAGATTCAGGAGAGAAAAAATGTTCCAGGAGTCGTTGAACAGTTCCGAGACAGCGTTAGACTTCCGGCGCCGAGTAAGCTCGGAAAAACGAAGAGGGAAACTAATTTAGAAAAGAATGAAGACTCGTCTCATGATGAGATCGTTATTTTACCGGTCAAGAGAGCGTACGTCAAGGATGAAACGAGGAACAGCGTTTATTTGACGCTAAAAGCACCAAAGAACGTAAATAACGCAAATAAAATGGCGATGACGATCGGTAGGACAAGAGGAAAAATCGAGGAATCGGTAACTAGCGAGAAAAAATCGGTTGAGGTAGAAAACGCTAATAATTTGAAAAAAATCCCAGCGATTGACAGGATAAGGGGAAAAGTCGAAGAATCGGCCATCAGCAAAGAAAAATCGGTTGAGACTGAAATCGGTAAAAACGCGAGTAAAATCCCAACGATCGGCAAGGTAAGATCAAAAATCGAAGAATCGACCGGTAATGAAAAGCCGATCGAGGTTGAAAGCGCCAACGTCAGTAAAATTCCGAAGATCGGTAGGACAAGAGAAAAAATCGAAGAATCGGCGATCGGCAAAGAAAAGTCAATCGAGGATAAAATCGGCAAGACCGCAACCAAAATCCCAGCGATCGCCAGGATAAGAGAAAAAACCGAAGAATCGGCATTGATCGGTAACGAAAAATCGGTTGAGGGTGAAAGCGCGAGGGAAATCTCGACGCCAGGCGACGCAGTGTCGATTAATAGACAAGCGAAAATCAATAAAGTTGCCAAGTTCCGGTCTAAAGATAACATTGAAAGTGACACGGAGGTCAGAAGCATTTCCGTGTCAATAGCGGGGAGAGAAGAAACGAAGGACGGAGGTACGAAAAAATTGTCGGGACACGTCGACGACGGGAGTTTGATCGGTGCGAACGAATCGATCGCGAGTGAAAATTTCGGGCGCGACGCGAGCGCGATTTCCCAAAATATTTTTCCGAAAATTCCAGTTGAAGAAGAAAAAACGAAGCCGCTGATTTCTTCAATTGTGGATGAGAGGGGGAAAGAGGAAAATGAAAATAAAAGTGAGAAGATTAAGAAAATATTGAAAATAAATGACCTTGAAACCTTGAAAGATTTACCGTCCGATAAAATCGAAAAAGCTCCTGCCAAAAAAGTAGAAAAACTCCAAGACGACAAAATCAATCAAATACCGATCGAGGATGAAAATCGGCAAAAAGTTGATGACCTTCCTGTTGAAGAGAAATTAGGGAAATTAATTAAACCGGTGAAAAAAGACACGAAAGAAACGACGAGGACAGATAACTCGATTATCGAAAATTTACCTGTACCTGAAGAGGTTTACGAGGTAAAGAAAGAACAAGAGGAAAAAATCGACGAAATTTCGGCCGCAGCGTCACCTCGAAGCCTCCTCGAGAGCTTGCCAAATGCGTCAACGATTGCAAAAACTGTAACCGAGGAAGCTCGAGTCTTCGGAAAAAAAACCAAAGAAGAGAAAGAAGAT
Organism: Cremastinae sp. B BG-2022a; assembly: GCA_030522605.1. Lineage (NCBI taxonomy): Eukaryota > Metazoa > Arthropoda > Insecta > Hymenoptera > Ichneumonidae > Cremastinae sp. B BG-2022a. Next base: position 12,424 of record JAPYYX010000973.1, read on the forward strand.
TCAGAAATAAAATCGAAAGAAAATTCCAAAACATCGGAAAAAACCGATGAAAACCGGGAAAATCGAGTCGAAATTTCCGGAAAATCGGTAGAAACCGGGATCGAAAAAACCGACAAGAAATTAAAGAAGAAAGTGACATCGGATGCACCAAAGAAAGAAAAAAATGCAGAGCCAAAATTACCAAAAAATCGATTGTTATTGGGAAAAATCGGTAAGATCGAGCCTGTCGGTTCGAGTACCGAGGTAGTTACCGATCATTCGAAAAATCACGAAAATCGTGAAAAGGAATGTTCACTCGTGACCGGTGACGGAGTGCCAAAGATCGAAGATTTTCTCGCAGATTCTCCGAAGGAGAAGAAAAAGATCGGTACGAAAATCTTCGAAAAATCGAATAAAAAAGACTCAAAAATTTTACCAATTGAAAAAACAATTCCCAGCGTTGAATCAGAATTTGTAAAAAAATCCGAAAGTCCTTCCGGCAAAAAAGAGGAAGAGATCGATTTCTGGGGTGAGATCGAGAGTCAAAAAGAGGTTAAAACGGTCCGGAAAGATAATCATAGCGCGAGTTGCATCAGCGCCGACCAAGCTGAGAAAAAAGTGCGAGACTCAATGGTGATAGTTTTGGAATCCGAGCCGAAAGCTTGTTCGGAAAGTGGGCCAACGAGAGTCGCGGATACGAGTTCCGAGGAGAAAAAATTGAGTAAAGTGAAAAAGAAGAAGAAGAAAACGGAGAGCGAGGGTTCGGCTGGTAAGAAAAAAGACGCGGAGAGTTCGGAGCCGACTATTTTCGATTCTGAGCTGGACGAGAGGAGTCGTCAGCGCAGCGTCGACCGGCTGGAGTCGAAGAGCGAGTCAGAGCCGGAGAGTGCATCGAACCTCGTCATCGAAACGATCGAGAGCCCGGAGATCGGTAAATTCGAGCGAAATTTATCAACGATCATCGAGGAGAACAGCCCGGAAGTTTCCAAGAACGAAAATCTGGATCCTTTGGCTTCGATCTTGAGGGAACAAGAAAAAATCGAGTCGAAACTGGAGACCGATCAGGTGGAATCGGCAAAAATCGGTAAAACGGAACCATCGATCGAACCGGAGGTCACAAAAATTACCGAAACCATCAACGATACACAAAATCTCGAATCACAAGTGTCCAAAAATCTCGAACAAAATACCGAACCGATCAAAGAATCGAAAAATCTGATTCCTCTCGAACTTCCGGTTCTACCGGAAATTGATGAAGAATCCTCGATCCCCGAGAAAAGTGATGAGATCCTTGAAAAAAAAGTGTGCACATCGGTCCCGGAGATAAATATCGTAGCACCGAGCTCTCCAACGAAAATCGACTCGCCATCGACTTTCGAACCGGAAGTGATACAAGAAGAGGACGACGATGAACCGGAAGCCGTGAGAAACGAGACGATAACCGACAAAAAGAAAAACATCTCAAAGTGGCAGTGCATGACCGATTTATCGTTGGACGAACCGGACAAGGACATCGTACCGGAAGTGCCATTGGAAATCGGTAAAAAGGGAAGCGGAAAGAAAAAGATCGGTTCGTCGAAGAAAACGAGCAAGAAATCGTCAACGAAGAGTTCCGGGGGTCAAGATTCGTCCAAGAAGAAGAGCAAACTCGGTAAGAAGAAGAAATCATTGACGAAGGATGGCGAGAAGGCGGTGAAGAAGCTCGAGGAGATTTCCGGCTCGAAGATCTCGAATTCCTCGGACTCGACGTTGACACCGGGCGGTCCGAACAAGCGAAACTCGCCGATGAACAGCGGCAGGAATTCCCCGAAGCAGAGACCTCTGGATCTGATAAAAATGTTCTACACGACGCCGGCCTCGCTGTTGACGGCGACGCCACGTGACCTGTCGAAGGTTCGAAGAGCCAAGATCAAGAAGAGGAAACACTCGTCGAGGACGGCGTCAGCCAGCAGCGACAGCACCGGAAGTACGAGGAGCACTCAGAGCACCGGAACCACCGAGAGCTCCGGAAGCAACGAGCACGACGAGGATCCTGGACACAAACGAGTCTCGTCGACTCGCAGCAATGACTCCGGATTCGACGGATCGCCGAGACTCTCCAGTATGATTTCTCACTCTTACGCATTCAGAAATTTCGACGCATTTATTTCTTCCTCGTATTTATTTCGTAACTCGAATTTAAGTTTTATTATATTATTTCGAATAAGGGAAAATTTACTTCATAATGAACTGCAATCAAATAAATGATGACGAAGCGAAATAAAATTTGAGGTAGGTCCAAAATAAATGTCGAAGATTTCTGAATTTTACTTACAGTATTAATTTAACGTTGTAATTTGTTAAATGGAGAACCAAAATGTGGGTAATCGTTTTAACATGCCCTTTGCTCTCTCTGTGAATATTATTTGTTAATTTTTGAAAAATGTTTGGAAGGATCGATTGCTATACAGGGAACGAGATCGATTTTTTACGGAATTGATTCGCTTTTTTTTTTAATTAAAAATTTATTGAAAATTTAGTTAAAAATATTAGTCATTTTTTATTATCTCTTAGATAGGGCTAAAGATTATTGGAAAATATTTAATGAATATTTAAGCGAGTTAGAAAAAATTTAACTGAATGATCACTGAGACGACTAACGAATGATCGAATCGAGTTTCCACGATCATTCGGTGATCGTGGACTCGATTTGACAAAAGTCTGGGTGCGTTTGAAAAAAAAACAAGGGGGCCACAACAGTCCCCTGAATCTGAACGATTTGGAGCACTCACACATTGTCAGAATTTCGATTCGCACGACACGAGCCACGGCCGCGGTGTGTGCCGAAAAGTATTGTCACCGTGCCACGTTCGATAGACGTTAAAGTTGTTGCCAATTTTTGATGATCAGCCAAGACCTTTTGACTGCAAGCGAACACTTTGATGATAAACATCGATCGATGGATCAATAATTTTTTCATTTTCCATTTCGCACTTTTTCATTGAATTTTCTCATTTGTTCATGCAAATGTTCAGTATCATTTTTTTCTGGACGAAAATCGATCAATCATTAGTTATTCATTTGGTTAATTTATTATTATTATTATTTTTTAATTTTTACTTTCAAGTTGAAAATTCTTTTTTTATTAATTTTTATTTCTTTATAATAAATTTTTGCTTCAATCACCTTACAATTTACATTTTACTCTACAAATGTTTACTTCACAAAAAAATATTCATAATATTTTAATTTTGAACACCAATTTCTATCAGGAACTTAAATTTTTTATAGAAAAAAATTTGCATTGTTTTTCAAAAAAAAATTTTAAATCAAATTTCTTACTATTCACTGATAAAAAATGTATTCAAAGTCTATAAATTTAATTCGAATGAAATGAAAATACAAAAAAATTCTAAGAAGATATGAATGTAGCTAAAATTTTTAAACAATTGCGCACTCATTTTTTTTTATCTTCGTCGCGCCCCAATTTACGTTTCGCGATAATTTTATCGCAATCGATCTTTCAATCGCGCTGGGGTATTACAAATTCGCATTGTGGTGGGGAAAGTCGGGATATTCTCGATCAGTTATCGAGAGACCCTTAAAAAGAAGCTGTCGAGAAAAATCTAAAGACGGATTGATCACGTTTGCAAAAAATTTTCCTCTTTAATTGTCTTTTTTCCCATCGCTTTTCCGCTTCTATCGTTTTATTTACGTTTTTGCTGGCACGTGCTTTTCACCCCCGAAAGCTTTTTTTGCGTTTCGTCGCTCCGTTGGCACGAATTTGCTTCGTTTTTTCCCGCGTGTGGCATGGAAAGAATAACTAAACATTTTTTTTTAATTACGTCGTGAATGAGACTTGAGAATTTTTTTTTTAAATAATTTTTCATAAACTTTCATTGTTTATTCCGAATTATTTTACGGTGCTACGAAATACAAAACCGAGAGGATTTTCCGAAATTTTCACGCCACGGAAATTGCTATGAGGGAAATTTTTTTATATTAAAGAAAATGTTGATTTGTTCACAAAATTGACAAACCATGTGAATAACTATTTATTTATTTATTTATTTGTTTTGTCGTTGAATTTGACTCATATTACCCAGACTGTGATATGGCATGTCACAAAAAGTGTGAAAAGCTCACGGGAAACCTGTGCGGATTGAATCAGAAGCTCGTTGCAGAGGCACTGCAGTCATTGAAGAGAGGTGAGTCATTCGTATTTTCGAAAAATTAAAAAATAAATTGAAGGAAACGCTGAAGGATATTTTTCCGATTTCAAAAATTTGGCTCAAATATTTTCAACAAATTTTCACGTAAAAATAATCTCTACAAAAAAAAGAACATTTTTCCTCTAAAAAAAAAAATTTTCCCTGTACAAAATTTTCTAATTTCCACGAATTTTTTCTTATCTCATAAATTTTGCAAATTTTGCAAATATCTAAAAATTATTCGAAAATATGTATAAAAAATATTTTTTTCAGCAAAAGAAAAATTCTAAACTCGAATTTTCTTTTAGAATCTTCGACTCGTTTAAATTTGAAAAAAAAAAAAATTTTCCCCAAGTGACAAAAGATCCGTGGCGCCCAAGCCGCTAATTGGACAAATTTGATGAAAAATCCGGTAGAAAAATAACGATAAAAAGAAACTATCGCGTATGGACCTCAGCCAGCTCGTGTTGGCGTGAAAAAGCTCAAATCGCTCCGGGAAAAGCCAAAAATTTGCCAAAAATCTTTTCGTCCTCTCTTTCCCTCTTGATGGACTTTTAGCGTACACGAGACGATTTCTCGCGCATATTCTCTGACAAGATTCAACTATTTTCGTCGGTGTTCTCGCTCCTTTCGACGCTATTTTGTTGAGCGGTGTGAGTGTGACGTCAAGTCTTGACTTAGAAGAGAGAAAGAGATGTGCGCGTTCGATAAGTGAAGAGAGAAAGAGAGAGAGAAAATAACGCACACGCGAAAATGTTCCGCGTTCAACAAAATCTCCAAGTCTCGTTTTATAAATCGAAAATACGAAAAGATATCGTCAGCGTCGTCGCGGTGTTTGCATAAAAACGTCAATTGTGTGTACGTGTGCGTGTGTCTGGCACTCGGGGCGATCTCGGAGCTTTCATTTTCCCGCGAGACAAGACGCAACTCTGCCGCGCATTTTTTTCGTTCCGTTTCGTCGGGAGGAGCGCGTGAAAACAAAAAAAGAAAAAAACAAAATTCATTGAAAAACAAAAATTGGGAAAAAATTTCAAACGTCATTTTTTTTTTAGTTTTTGATATTTTTTTAGTTTCTACTGGAGGATTTTTTTAAATTATTTTAGCGAATTTTTTACCGGATTTTTGGTATAGTTTTTTTTGTAATTTTTTTTTTAATAGTTTTTTAAAGTTTTTTTGACGAGATTTTTTTTCTTTGGCGATGGCCGGTTGGAAAGCCGTGAATGGAAATCATTCTGACAAACTATATTTTGCCCAACCAGTGCCGGTTACCGAGAGAAAAAGGAGAATAAGAAGTGCCTGTGGTGATGGTGAACGGAATGATAATAGTGGCCGCGATCTGCGAAATCTTCTCGAGGAATTCGATCTACTCGTCCCGGATGAATTCCGACTTTCGGGCGAGAGTGAGTGATTCGAAGTTGCCAGAAAAAAAACGAACGTTTTGTTTTTGTCATTAAATTTTAATTGAATCGTAGAATTTTGAAAAAAAATGAATATGCACGTGTGTTTTGGAATTTAGATAACTAAAATAAAAAAAGTGACCAGTGACGTTTCCCCAAAAAATTGTTCCCCGCTGTAACGAGAATTAGAAAAAGTTTTGTTTTGAGTACCAAATTGAGTAAATCACGGATATAATTTAAAATTGAATAAATATTTTTTAAATAATGATAAATTTTTACTATAAATTCAGAATTATAAAAAAAAATGAAAAAAATGCACGTGTGTTGGAATTTAGATGACTAAATAAAATAGAAAACAGTGACAAGTGTCCCCAAAAAATTGTTCCCCGTAACGAGAATTCGAAAAATTTAGATTTAAGATTTTGTTTGCGAAAATCAAATTGCACGTGTGCAGAAAATAAAAAATATTTGAATTAAAAAAAAAGAAAATTAATAATCGCACGTCGAATAAAATTCGATACTTTTTTATTCCCCCGTCCGTTGTTTCGTAAATATTTTTAACATTTTTTTTGAATACCCGTACGTCAAGTCACGTGCCAGGGATTATTACAGATTTAGTTCTCAAAGGTCGGGGATCGACGTGGAGAAGAGAAAGAGAGAGAAATAACATCGGTGATTTAATGACCGTTACAATAATGTTCTCTCTGGCACACGATTTGAATTCTTCTCGTCAATTAAAGAATCGCGAGTAGGTGGATATTTGTGTTTGGGTAAAGACTCGTATTTTACAATCTCGTACACGTAGAAACAAAACGTTAAAATCGAGTAAATTCCATAATTGAAGAAAAATAATTATAAATACAAACTAAAAATATTTTAGAAATTTAACAATATTTTTTAAATTCTCGTAGGAAAATTTTACTTTTTAATTTTAAACATTTCTTTAACTTCAATTTATTTAAACATTTTTTAAATTTAGATAAATTAGATATTTTTTAGGTAAAATTATAAAAATTCATGAAGAGTAATGACTGCGATGTACAGCCGGAAACGGAGATTTTTTTTTTCGTTTTTACAACTAAAAATAAAATGGCGAAAGTCTCGCTTATCTCTCGCTCTCGCGAATCGGAGTATAAACGCAAATCGCGTGCGTTTCTGACCGGGCGTTCCACCTTTGCGCATAACTCGGCTCGCGTAATATTTCTGAGAGACCAAGAATACACTTGACACGGTGTAAATTCAGTTATGTCATTTTAATTTACAGCTTTATGGTCCTTTTAAACGTAATTCGGAACTTTGCGAGTCTTTTCTGAAAAAAATATCAACTTCTTTGAAAAATGAATATCAAAAGATAAGAAGAAAACAAAATTAAAAATCTTTGACGATTTTTGTTTTATTCTCTCAAAATTTGTACATTTTCTTTTGAAATTGATAAATGTTGTTAATTCTGCTCTGAATTGAAAATTCTTTCAATTTTTTATAAAAAATTTTATGATTTTTTTTTCAAAAATTAAAAAATTATAAAATTTTTATGATTTTTTTTCAAAAATTATAAAATTTTTTTTTCAAAAACTATAAAAATTTTCTTTGAACAAAAAATGTTGAAAAATAAATGCGTAAAAAATTTATTCTTGTATCTTTTTCACGTCTTTTCAAATTGTCCATGCTGTAACACGAAACCAACAAAAAGTGTTTTCATTCGTGACGATCTGATTACGCAATTTGCAGCTTTTTTGAAAAGTTTGGCAAAGGAATTTAGGCTTTGGTTGAAAAATAGTGAGATTCTTTGTTTAAAATTGACAATACCGGCGCAGTTATTCGACCGAGATTTCAACTCTTCCGTATGTGTTTCCGTACGAATTCTGCATACGCACAGGACTCAGTAATACGCGAAATGCCGGGAGAGATATTTAAAGCGCTGCTCTCTGTCTCTTCTCGAATTTTCAGACTCTTCAAATATACGTATATCTCGTATATATAGGAAATTCCATGTAAAATCATGAAATTTTTTTCAATTCATTGAAAAAAATAAATAAAACTATAAATTGTCAAATTTTTGCTCTAATTTTTTACATTAAAAATAATATAACTATCGCAAAACTCGGAAGACATTATTTAAATCCAAAAAATAAATTTTTCAATTTATTTAAATTTGGAATTTATTTATTAATCATCTAAAATATTTTTTTGCAATGTATTTTTTCAATCATTTAATTTTCCCACGTTCAAACATAAAAATTTATTGATAATTTTTTTTTAATTGGTTGAGAATAATTTATAAAAATAAATCAGACCTTATAATTGACGAATTGATTGTTGACTCTCGTAAGAAGATTTCACGATGAGCAAAAATGTGTACGAGATATTGTTTATTGACAGACGGAACTTTAACGAGAGCCAAAAATTATGATCGGGCCAAAAAGACGATAATAATAATACCGGAAAAATGGGGATAATATCGAAGATGACGAGAGCGCCAAAACGTGAAACGATCACGAGTTCATTTTCCAGACTCCGAGAGCTAAAACGAACGAGGCGTTTCAACCGTACCGCATCGAATTCCGTCATCCATCCTCAAAATTAATTATTGTCACTTTTATTCGTTATTTAATGTTTAAAAAAAATCGTCGGATTACAAATCGTCGGATGCGAATCCGGCCAGGAAATTCTCATGTGTCGTGAAAATTTTCATGTCGCGAAAATTTCATTTTCCGTAGTCTCGTTACGCTTGATGTGAAATTTTCAAGTGACCGTTTATCGTTATTATTATTCGCCAATATTTATATTTATTCTCATATATAATTTAGTAGTCATTCAACCCTCGTTCCTCGCGCGCGGATCTTCGTTTCCGCAACCTTGAATCGGTCTCGCGATTCCCAACTCACCCACGCAGATTTTCCGACACTTTTCACTAAAACGCTTCGAGAATATATTCGACCACCTGACGTTCGATCTATCAAAACTTTTCCCACCATCAGGATACAAATTTTCTCGCGTTTTGCTTTGACTTGTATAAACTTTTGTCAATTAGCTCCATCTGTGCGGCTGTCTAGTTCATGAAAAAATAAATTCCAAATCGTTTTAATATATTTGTTAAATTTCTCAATGACGAAAAATTAATATTTTTGAAAAAAAGATTAAAAATTATTTGATTATGTTCTCTGTAAATTTAATTGAGCAATTTTTATTTAAATTTAAATATTTATTTTTATTATTTTTGTTTTTAATTCAATTTTATTTAAATTTTAAATTTTGAAATTTTTATTTAAATTAAATTTGATATATACGTAAAAAAAACTCACGATAGTGAAAAAAGGATGCTCCCAAAAACGTGATTTTAGCCGCCACCGCGTTTTATATCGCATCTATTTTCGAAGAATGTCTCGCAGCCAAAAAGTGTGGCTTGCTCATCGGCGTGCGTGCGAGATCGTACCAGGTAGCCAGGCCAGGTGCCAGATGCACTTTTACCGACTTTGTCATTCGATGAAAGAGAGAGAAAATAAAGAATAAAGAAAAGAGAAAGCGTTACAAAAATCAGGGTCAAGCACGAAAAATTGTCATTTTTTCGATAATCAATCTTCATAATTATTTCGTATTATCCATTTTTGTGTGTGATCGATTTTTATGCAAATTTTTCTCACTTTTCATTTTGTGTGAATGCGTCCCATTTTTTGTAGTTATTTTGTAGTATTTTTTATATTTTTATCATTTATTATTAATAATAATTTATAATTACTGGCTTCAATTTCATTTACGTATCATTTGAGTAGAAATAAAAAAAGAGAGAGCAAAGATAATTTTGAAGATGGAATATAAATTCCAGTATCGAAAGTTTACAGATTTTTTACTAGTTTTCTATTTATTTATTATTTAAAAATAATATTGTGGATTACCTCTGACAGTATTTTTTTTTCTACAGCTCCTTCACAATCTTCGGACAATCAAAGAAATTCCGACGGTTCCGACCATCATGCGAGTGGACGAATCACACCTCCTGCAACGAATCTACCAAGATTTAAAAAATACACCGTCTCTGACTTTAATTTTCTTAAAGTAAGTCTGATAATGACCAAAAATAATAATTTTTATATTTATTACAAATTAAGTAAATTTTATTTTTTACTTAAAATTAAAAAAATAAAATAAATAAATGTTTAAATATTAACAAACAGTAGACGTGATAAATAATTTTCATGAAATAAGTTTAATCACTATAAAAAACAATTATTTTTTCCACTTAATGACTGACTATTTTTACATTTATTAAAAATCAAATAAATCGTACATAAACCAAAAAAATTTAAAAAAATGTTCAAATATTAACACATGAAAGTAATAAATAATTGACGTGCAACGAAATCAGAATTAAGAAGTACAAAGTGTTTTGGGTAAATTCGTTGTATCGTCTCGACTAATAAAATGTTTTGAGAGTAAAATCATGTTCGAGTTCTATAGAGCTGAATCGTCTAGAGCGTGGAGCCAAAAGTGATATTTCGTACGAGAGAGAATAATTTCGTATTGCGAGCAGTCTCTCGTGCGAGAGTTAAAAAATGGGCGAAGACGATAAAACGGCGATGATTGAGCAATTTTTGAAAATTCTTGTAATCATAAATGGAGAATAATCTAAATAATAAATTATCGATGTGGCTCGGGAGCGTTGAAAAATATGAAAAATATCTCGAGCGTGTAATCCGGCAGAATTTTACAAGCTCGTAGATCATAGGAGTAACGAGAAATAAATTCGTTCCGAGTGCGGATAGCTCCACGAGCTGAGCATTGAGACAGAGTTCTCATTTACGTCGGAAACTCGTTCAAAATTCGTAAATATTCGATTATAAATAAAACCAAGGGGTGAAGTTAATAAAACGGTCGTCGGTGCAATTTTGATAATTAACTCGCGTCAATCCCAGCACAATCATTGAGTCACGTGAACTTTCTATATCAAATTCTCTTCCGTATTATTAGCATGAACGAAACATTTTTGTTTACTCTCAAAATCCAATTTAATATAGAAAATTAATAATACATTAATTTTTTTCGTTTTTCATTTGATATTTTTGTTAAAAGTTTTTTATATTAATTTTAAGTTTAGTTTTGAAGTTTCTAAGCTGAATCGTGCTCATTTTATTTCTTGAACTTTTAAAATTATTTATTTAATAAATTTTGTATTAATTTATCTATTAAATTATTTATAATAATTCATTGAAATTAATCAACAATAATAATAGATAATTAATAAGTAATATCAATAAATAAATGAGTCAATTAATTAGTATCGATTAATTAATACGATTTAATTAATTTTTTGTAAATTTAGGTGCTGGGAAAGGGAAGTTTCGGTAAAGTATTGCTCGCCGAGCTACGACGAACCGACTGCGTCTACGCGGTTAAATGTTTGAAAAAGGACGTAGTCCTGGAGGACGATGACGTCGAGTGTACCCTGATCGAGAGAAAAGTGCTCACCCTGGCGACGAGGCATCCCTATCTCTGCCACTTGTTCTGCACCTTTCAAACGGATTCACATCTCTTCTTCGTCATGGAATATTTAAATGGCGGCGATCTCATGTTTCACATACAAAAATCGGGCAGATTCGCAGAAGGGCGCGCGCGCTTTTACGCTGCCGAAATCTGGTCCGGACTGAACTTCCTGCACAAAAAGGGCATCGTGTATCGCGACCTGAAGCTCGACAATGTCCTTCTGGACTTCGAGGGTCACATAAGAATCGCCGACTTCGGGATGTGCAAACTTCAAATCTTCCTCGACAGAACTGCCGACACTTTTTGCGGTACACCCGATTATATGGCACCTGAGGTACATTTTACCATTTTTTACCATTTTTTACCATTTATTAGCATTTTTTACCATTTTTTACCATTTTTTACCATTTTTTACCATTTATTACCATTTTTTATACAATTTTTTACGAATAAAAAAAACCAAAAATTAGAAATATCATTTTGTATTTCGATTTAAAATTCAATCAAACGTCATTCTGCTTTAGATTTGCATCGAAAATCGAATTAAAATGAAATTTTAATTAAGATTTTATTAAAATTTAAAAAATTTCAAATTAAAATTAAATTTTAATTCAATTACATATTGAATTTTCAAAAATTGATATTTTTTAATCGATTTGAATTATATCGTAAAAGTTATTATATCGTCAAAATGACCAATGTCGAGAATAAATGAGCCATTCAGTTGCCATTTTTTAAATTATTGACGTTACTAATAATTATTTTATTCTTCAGATCATACAAGGAATGAAGTACAACCAAGCAGTGGACTGGTGGTCCTTCGGCGTTTTGCTTTACGAAATGTTGACCGGGCAATCGCCGTTCTCCGGATGTGACGAGGACGAGCTGTTCTGGAGCATATGCAACGAGAGGCCTTTCATACCGCGATACCTGAGTCAAGAAGCGATGGACGTTCTCGTCTGTTTATTGGAAAAAGACGCTGGCAAGAGGCCGCCAGCTCACGAAATCGCTGTCCATCCTTTCTTCCACGTGAGAAAAATATTTTTTATCTTTAGTGATTTTTGATAACGCGATATATAGGCAAATTCGTGTAAAATGGACTAAAATTAAAAAATGATAAAACGAGGTGTAATTTTCAATATTTCATACAATTTGTTGATACCAGTATTTTTTATTTTTTATTTAATTAAAATATAGTTAAAATTTAACTTATTGTAAAATTAATCTGAATCATCAAATTATAATTTCGTGGATTTTTTTCGAAAATTTGAGAAAAATGCAGAAATTCAAATTTTTATATTTTATGATTCCGTCACATTAATTATTTAATTAATTAATTAATTAAATTTGAAGAGGATTATTATGATATATTTTTACCAAGATGAGTGGGAAAATAGACGAAAAAAAATGTTTGCAGGCTCTTCAGTGGGACCGACTGGAAAGGAGACAGCTGGAGCCTCCATTCAAGCCAGCACTGGAGCACACACTTGACACAAGATACTTCGACACAGCCTTTACCGCCGAGAGGCCGCGACTAACGCCAGTACCAGAGCAGATATTGACTTCGATGGATCAGAGCGTATTTCGCGGTTTTTCATACACGAATCCAAACGCTACCGACTGATAATTCGAATGAAAAATAAGAAGGAAGAAAGCGTCAAGTATCGAGCGAGTAACTCTCATTTTGAATCGCACTTGGTTTCGTAAGGGAAAAAAAGAAAATGACATTTTTATCTCGCCTGTGACAGGCACTTCGCAGTTTTTGTTTTTTTTTTCGTTGTATCCTCTTTTTTTACGAAAACTGCGAAAGGGTGACAGAAAATCCAAAAGCGAAAATAATAAATTTTGCTTCGCGATTTCGAATAAACGAAAAAGTAAAAAATTTTGTCAATTTTGAATGATAATTTTTTTTTGTATAAATTTTTATGTTGAGTATTATTTAAAATTTCATTCAATTAGTTGATTTTTTAATTTCATCGATGAGGAGAATTGTGATCGAATTTTTTGTTCTCCTCGATGATTTTTTTCTTTCTTTCAAATTTAAATAATATTTCATTGTTGACAGTCGACATTTGGAAAAAATTTGGATTTTTATTTTTTTTAAATTTTATCTCGCCCTGGAGAAAAAAAATTGAGCGAGCTTGTGCTTTTTGTTCGAAAGTTGTCAAAAAGAGCACAATTTAAAAAATTGAGAGTCATTGATCACCAAACAAAAATTTTCAAAGATAAAAAAGGAGGACACGTCGTAAAACCGCGATTTAAAGTGAATTTATAATCGTAGCGGTGAAAATTTAACGTGTGACGAATCGTCGCGATAATTTCAGGCTAACTGGCTTGTTGAATCATAGTTTTAGATTTTTCATTGTAAGAAATCATTGAACGAAGAAAATGAACAATGTAGATAAAGAGAAAAAGAATTATACAAATTATAATATAATAAGAAGAAAAAATCGTAAATCTTTTTTTTACTCAAAAAAACCAAAAATTAACTAAACAAAGTAAACAATTCTTTTCATTTCAATTTTTATAGCCATTACTTATTCTACTTAAACTAAATTATAAAAAAAAGAAGTCACAAAATAATATTAAATAACAAAAAATTGAAAATTCACATTAAATTTTTTTTATTGTAAGAAAATGTGAGAATAATTGACATAAACGCACGTGACACTTTGAAGACGCAAATAGCGAAAATTTGGCGTTACAATAATTCATAAATTAGGGAGATAAATTTGGCCCCTGTGTCGCAAGTTAGCCACAAAATAGAGAAGAATCGTGATATCGCGAATTAAAGTCGTATGTAATTTTCAGCGATGATTCGTGCGAGGTGGAAACACTTTCTCGAGTCTCAGACGTGATGAGTCAAAGGGTTATTGTGTCTGCAAATTCGCTAAAAAGCTCGACCATCATTCAGCAACGTGACACCTCTCTTGGCATCGACCCTGAGTTGTTCTATCGACAAATCTCGACTCCAAAAACACCCAATTAGAGAAAATGAATTTTTTTTTGGAAAATTGACAGATCATTTTTATTTGAAATTTTTGCAAGGGTCGAAATTTTGAAAATTTGAAATTTTGCATTTGAAAAATTTTAGATTTTTTCATCTTTTTGACTATTTAATAAAATTCATTCTGTTGAGTGATTCCGGCTCGAAAAACAAATTCAGAACATTTAAAACAAAAAATTGTTTTACATGTAGTTCGAATGTGACAAGGCATTAAAATTGTGACTTTAGAATGATTTTTAAAATGATTTCAAACAGGAACGTTACATGTCAAAATTTTTAAAAAAGGAATTTTGTGAAAAATTCTTTCCAACAAATTCACTTTTTTATTAAAGATGTGTCTTATTGTTAGTAGAATTTTAATTTTTTCATCAATATAATTTTTCTCATTCTCAACTCGTATCAAATAAAAATTTGACAAATGTAAAAAAATACCGAAATTTCTAAAATTCAATTTGACAAAAATATTAAAAACTCAAAATTTCCAATTTTTTTCAAAATTTGAAAAAAAAATCGTGAAAAAGATTTCTTTCGAATCGTATTTCGCGCCTTCGAATCTTTCGACATTTGACGCGCCTGCGATTGAAAATTCGCGCGAGTATTTATTTATACGGAATGGGTTGAATCTGGCGGGGCGAGTTCTCGGGTTACTGAGACTCGAAGTCGGGACTCACCCTCGATTATTTATAACCATCAGCATCCGCGACTCTCTCGTACTTGCGGAGCGTGCGTTTTAACGCGTCTGTGCGTCTGCTCCGCGTTATTGGCGCTACAACCGCGATAGATAAAATTCGAATATTTTTCAGTGAGCCACTCTCATTCGCTCTTCTGCCAAAAACTCCATCAACGTTCGATACACATTTTTATGAGCCCACAGGAATTTATATTTCTCCACTGATCGACCAGAATATATAAATTTATTCTTTTTACGCCGATTATCCATTCACGTTTTCATATTTATTTAACTTGGAAAATTATTTTCAATAAACGTTTTTAAAAAGATTTTTATTCGGTCGTTATCTTTTCATCGAATTAAAAATTTAGTGAAAAAATATTTCATTTTTATTTACCATAGAAAATTAATTTTTATTTATTCATTAATTTTTAACTAATTTAAAAATTACGTCGATAATTTTTATATTTTTATTATTCAATTTCCTATCGCTCATCAGGCCCTAATCATACAATTTTAAAAATACAAAAAAAAAAATTCGAAAAAAATGCAAATCGATATTTTTGAATTGATCTTCGAAGATTTCCACTTCGTTTCGTTCTCTGCATCGTTTCGTGTCCGTCGTTGACAGAATCTTCGTTTTTTCTTGTCCTTGCAGCGCTGTTTACGTTTTTCCGACGCAGCTTTCTCTCCGGCTCGTACGAGATTTTTCACTTTCGACGACGATATTCGCATCTTTGACTTTCGGTGGCACGGTCCCTAAGCTTGGCTCGGCGCTCTGACTTTCAGCGCTAACTTTAGATATACCCCGAGGAATTGGCTAACCGCGTCTCTCTCCCTCTCTCACAATATTTTTCTTTTTTTTCTGTCCCTTTTTACTCTGTCTTTTCTTCCTCTGTACCCGAGTGTTCCTTATATGAAAGATAAGCTTATGAGCAGTAATTAACAAAGAGATACAAATTTTTGTATTTTTTAGTCGACATTTCAAAAATTTGTAAAAATTAACAAAATTTATTTCTTATTATTAATTTTTAATTTATTGTTTGTTAATTTAATTCAATTGTTTTTAGTTAATTTGTTTTATTAATAGCTAAAGTTGTTTTTACGTTCGTTACAAAATTATTTATTAATTAATTTTTATAAATTAGTGAAAATTTAATTAATTAACAATTTTATGGCAAAAAAATGTAAAAAAATTGTACGATACGTTATAAAATTCAATTTTGTCAAGTAATTAATTATTTGCTGAGTAGTACTGTATTTATTCACGTTTTAATTTTGGAAAAGTCGGAGCGTGGGTGCATCAGAATGCAACGATCAACGAAGGCGCCAAGAGGAATAATTGGATTACGAGCTTCACCATCCGATTATCATCTTCTTTTCTCAGACACTCTGATAGTTGCAGCCAGAGCTCCGTTTTTGTGTTTCGCGAGCACCGAAACAAAGAGAAAAACAATTAGTCGGGATGACTTTTTTCTTCCACACTATTCGTAATTCTCCATAAATAAAGTCGAGACGACAGAAAAATTGCTCTTAAAGTAAAATTGCATTTTGAAAACGCACAAAATAGCAAAAAAAATTTTTTTTACTGAGTTCTTTTTATATCAAATTAATATCTTTATATCTTTAAATTTAAATTTACAAAATTATCACATTTCTAAATTATAAATAAAAATTCACATTTCAATGTGGTAAAGTAATTTCCAAATCATTATATCGTATGGAAATTAAATTTAAAAAATTAAATGTCTTGGCTTTGATGAAAATTTGGTAAGAAAATAAAAATTGGAGATGATGAAAAAATCGAAGAAATCATTGGAACATTTTTCACTCGTCGGTCTCGAGTTCGGTAAAATATCGGAAACCTCAATTTTTTTTCTATTCTCGTCTGAGTGCCCTCTTCTCGATCAACGTCCGGGACCAGCACGTGCTCTCTCGAATTCGTTCACCTCGTTTCGTATTCCAACCAACAAACAAACAAACATCACTTACGTCTGCAGACTGCTCGAAATGTTTGTGCCACCAAGTTCAAAATCGTTAAATTCTTATTTAAATTAAATTAACGAAATGCGATAATTTAATTTAATTAATCAATTCGTATATCAGAATGATCAGACGTAGTAATATTGATCAATAATGAAATAAAAATCACTAAAATAAAATAAAATAGTAAAATAATTAAAAAATTGTAAATAATATATCGTAATTGAAAGGTAATAAAAAAATTAAGAGGTCAAAAAAATTAATTTAATTACGAAAAAATAAATTTAAAAAATAAAAATTGTTAAAAAGAATAAAATATACATTTAAAAAAATTCTTAACTCAAGTTTAAATCGACTTTAAAATAGTTTTAAAGTACGATTGCATCGTTGTGCGAAATGTTGGTTGAAAGACTTGGTTCATCGGGGTGGACGAACCGCGATCCCGGAGAATCGATAGAGGAATCAACTGGAAGAAGAAGCGTCGGTGAAAGATGAACGTTCGTCCATTAACGAGCGTTCCGGGCACATATCGCGATTCTCGTATCCACAGGCGTCGAGCAAATGAAAAAACTTTAAAGATACTTTAATAACTGTGGCTTCAAAGACTGCGGAGATAAAAGCGAAAAAGAAGAGTGATAAAAAAAGAGAATCAGAAAGAAAGTATTTTATGCAAAATTATTTTCGTCGTAATAATACAAATGTAAAAACTAAATCGAAATTAAATTTAATAAATTTAATTTTTTTTAAATTAAAGATAATAAATTTGCAAAAAATGGCATAATCAATATTTGAAGTAATTTCAAAGACACAGCAAAATATTAATAATTTGGTAAATTACCCACAACAAATTTTGTTAAAATTAAAAATTTTTGCAAAAATACGTCATCAATAAACAATTGAGTATGAAAATTTGTAGGCTTTCAAATTCAAATATATAAAGCAAAAAATTAAAACCAAATGAAAAATAATAAGTAGAATTGATAATTTATTAAATTATTCATAATAAAATTGTATTGAAATGAAAAATTTTTAATTCTTAAAAAAAATCCGTCATTAATAAATCATTGAGTATAAATTTTTGTATCATTTTTTTACGATTCTTTCAGTCTCTCCTCATCTCATTAAGACAATAAAAAAATGTTTTTCTTTCTTTGCTGGCTCTCTCGGACAGAGGAAGCGATTAAGCTCGGAGGAAACATTTTTAACGACAAGTGGAGAAGAAGATTCTCGTCGGAGAGGTGCGTAAATCGTGAAGAATAAGTAGTAACGAAGAGACGGGACGAGAAACCGAGAGAAAGAGCAGGAACGAAGTAGAGAGAGACAGAAGGGAGTTTCATTCGAGATCTTACCATTACGAAGATGAAGAAGAAGGAGAAGGAAGAAAAGAGAAAAAGAGAAAAAGTGAGGAAGAAAAAATCGCTAAGATGAACCAAAACTCCTCTCGAGTGCGATGTTTTGCGGTGAGGCGAAGTAAGAGACCGGGGAGGGGAATCAGGGCCGGATTCGAAAACGATCGAAAAGCGAGGGCGTGGAAAATTTTATAAATAGATATTTCACTCGACTCTCGAGATCCGACCCTAGAGCAGAAACGTTCTATTTTCGTTTGAGAGAAAGATAAAGAGAGAGAGAGAGAGAATTTTGCGAGAAAAAGAGCCAAACACTGAGAGGAAAAAATTAAAAAAAAAATTTTTAAATAAATAAAAAAACAAGAGATAGAGAAAATTTTTTTTTTTTTAATTTTTTTATGGTTCCACGAGGTGGGGACAATTTTCTTCCGATCTAACCACTCGTATGTGTGCTTTTCACACTCTCGTTCGCTTCGGTACACTCCGGGCTTCAGTTACACGACGATGTTCGCGGTCGCGGACGCGCAAAGAGACTTCAGTCCTCAGTAATGATTGCTTCGAAAGAAAATTGTGTTTATTTTATTTATTGTGACAATAAAATAAAAATTAGAGACGAGTTTTAATAAAAATCTCACAGACTGAGAGAAGGTGAAAAAATTGATTTTTTTAAGTTTTGAAATTCTTTGTTACGAAATATGAAAAATAAACAAAAGTGAAAAAATCGATATTTGATATAAATTGGATTATAACAATATCTAAGTTGACAGGAATATATCTAAAAAATAAAGTGGTTGATTATTTTTAATATTGTGAGATAAAAGTGAACATAGATTTTTATCTTCTGTGTGGTCGGAAAATGAAAAAAATTATTTTATTAAAGAATAAACTATTAATTTAAACATTAAATACTGAATTAAAAATCGTGTTTGTGCTAAAGAAAAATATTTTTGTGAAAGTGAACAATGAGTCCAAATCAGAGGGAAATTTATCTGAAAAAATTACCATTCTAAATAATTTATAAAAAAAATTAAAATAAAGTGAATTTTTATTAACAAAATTTTAAACAAATCCCTCGACAATCATCGATTCATTTTATAAACACTGATAAATTATTTGCAATAAAAAAATGTGGAAAAAAATTGCATTCGAAATGGAGTGCATCGAAGACAAATGCACTGAGAATAAAAATTGCATTTGAAATGGAGTGCATCGAGGACAAATGCACTGAGAATAAAAAAGGAATGTTTAAAAAACGTCAAATCGTGACTTGAGGTTTTCCAAAATTCAAAATAATGCTAGAAAGAAACTTTCCAAAGATTTGTCCCGAGACATTTTCAGAGGTGGAGAATTATTATTTTTAAACGAAAATAGAAGTGGAGGGAAGAGGAATCTCGAGACAACCACGTGAGATCGCGGCCGGAAGTCGCACGAGCCACCACGTTGACGTGAATAAAAAAAAAGTAAAGATACGAATGGACTATTTTTGTCAAATAAATCCCTTAATGCGGCGACCCAGAGTGTAATAAGAACAAAATTTCGTGAAATATAACCAAATCTAATCAGAAGTTAATTGCTCATTAAAAATAAATTATTTTTACCTGTAAATTTATATCTTTTGATATCAGTTCATTTATTTATTATTTTAAAATATGATTAATGAAAAAATTACCACAGAATAACTCAGGAATTGATTTCATACTTTTTTTGAGTGATTAAATTCGAATTTTTATTATCAGAATTATCGTAATCATTAAAAACCAAAATAATTAACAATTCCAGTGAATTTTGGTGTGAAAAAATTATCGTTATATTTAACAAACATTTAATTTGTTATTTTGAAATTTTTTGATTTTCTTCATCCTAAAATTGTTATTCCAATTATCCAAATAATTAGTTTCGATATTTTCAATATAAATTCAATGGGATTTTCTATCATTGAAAAAATGTTTTCGTAATTATAAATTCAATTGAATTTCATTTGTGAAAATTCCGAATACATAAAATAAAATTTTTCACAATTAATTTCTTGACTAAATATCAAATTAAAATATTTGCAGTCATCGAGATGAAAGTGAAGGAAAGCGAGTGATAAAGTGCAAAAGAGGATCGAAGCGAGCGTCCACGATGTTCAGTTCGCTGAGACTGGCGACGATGCGTTCGCACAAAAATCGAGCGCGTCCGGGGAGCGTCGCGACGACCGCGAGCTCGGAATCGGCGCGAAACGAGGAAGGAAACTCGCAGTTTCAGCTTCAGCAGCAATTTTACGGGTCGCACAAGTTTCTCGTCTTGGATGACGCGGATTGTTGCGGTGGACCGTCGAGCGTCTCCTCGAAAGTCGCTCAGGTGAGGCTCGAACGCGAGGCCGGAAGTCTAGGCGTCACTCTCAGGTAATTTTAAATCGAGTTTTATTTTATTTAATTCATTAAATAAATAAACTCGACGAAAACTTTAAATTATTATTACATCATTAAAATTAATAAATAAAATTATTTGCATAATTAAACGATAAACATGATAATTCAATAATTAAGTAATAAATACATTTTTTTTCTTCGTTATAAAATTAGATAAAAATGAATGAATGAAATGAAAAAATTAGATAAATAAAATTTAAAATTCCAAAAATTTAATTCATTTGATTATTCAGTAATTGACTATCAAATATTTATTTTGTCACGTTATCAGTTATAAATAATTTCTCTTATACTGTCAGTTATAAATCTTGGATAAATAATGTAAAAAAATTAATAAAGTGAAAAAATAAATAAATAAATAAAATGTTTTAGGGGCGGAGGACTTTCGAGAGCTTTGGTCGTGACCGGTGTAAAATCGGATGGCCCGGCAGCGAAGGAGGGTCGCGTGAGGCCCGGCGATCGCCTCTTGGCCGTCGACGATACCGAGCTCCGCGGTCTGAGCCTCGCCGATGCCCAGAGGGCTCTCAGACGCAGCTCTGACTCACCGGTCGCCTCTCTCACGATCGAGTACGACGTCGCCAATATGGAGGAAGCCAGAGCAGCGACTTCTGGTCCTCTTCTTGTACAACTGGAACGCGGAATTTCCGGTTAGACATTCTCCATTGAACTCTACATTAAAAATAAAAAATATAAAAATAATGTTTTATTGATTTTTCTAATTTAAGAATTTTTTAAAATTTATTCTTGAAACAAATTTTACATCAGAGTCGATTTAATAAAATTATAATTATTTATTATAAATAATATTATACAATTATAAATAATTATTTATTAATTAAGGTGGTTGATCAAGTATTCTCTAGTTAAATGAGAGTCCGCTTAAAAATTTTTGAAAAAGTTACTTTTTTCTGTTTTGGATCACAGGAAAAATAATTGTTACT
>JAPYYX010000974.1:0-33815 GCA_030522605.1 Cremastinae sp. B BG-2022a
ACCCTTGAAGGGTTTATAATAAAAAAATTATGAAACATAGTTAAAAATATACCTTTCACTATGGAGCAAAAGACAGAGCGAAACCTGCAGTCGTTTTCCATAAAAAAAATTCACAAAAACTCGACTTTTTTTCGGCCGAGGACTAGATGTAACCCCTTAAAACGCCATAATTTCTGAAAAAAAATATTTCGAATTAAATAAAAAAAATTATAACAAATTGTTGTTTGCAGATGTCGAGCCAGAGCGGGGGATGGAGGTAAATTACGAGGAGATGGTGAGATACCCAGAGAGCGAGAAGCAATTCGATGTCAGCAGGGACGAGACTAAGATGGGCAGAATCTCACCGGAGTTGGCCTGGTACGTCGATTATGCGGATGCGCGACGACAAAAAGCGGAGGATAAGCTTTTCGAAGTTTTGTTAAATTCACCGGAGTCGAAGCAGGAATTAATTTTATCGCAGTTGAAAGCTCGCGACTCGGTGCCGAGTCGTCTGAGCGGAATGAAGGAAACCGAGGAGCGTAGGAGGCTGGACCTTTTGCCGAGTAGATTCGAGGATTACGCGAATTTGAAGAGTCCTTACGCGAAAAATATTTTCAGAAACGGGAAGGCTCGATACTACGAGCCGAATTACGAAAATTTTGGAATCAACCGAAACGAGCATCTGGCAATTCGTAGACCTGATAATGAAAAATTGATGATCAATGAACCTGTAAACGCTGAGAATCTTGGACTATTTCGAGCTGGAAACGAAAACGAGGCTGGAAACTTCAACATTTTTCGTCCTCTCGATGAGAAATTGAAAATCGCACGAGCTGCTGAAGATCGCCGAATTTATCGACCGGATGAAAGTTTAGGAATCAACGGAGGTCAACGCGAGGATTTTCAAATTTATCGACCTCCCGATGGACAGATGGGAATTGACGGAGCTAAAAAAGAGAATTCGAGATTTTTTCGACCTGATGAGAATTTACGAATCAATCGAGCTAGAAACGAGAACGCACGAATTTTTCGATCAGGTCAAGATAATTTTGGAATCCATTCAGCAGGGGTTGATAATTTAGAAATTGACAGACCTGAGAATGAAAATTCTCGGATGATTGGAGGAGGGAATGAAAATTTGGGAGTCAATTTTGGAAACGTTTACGAACGTGTGATGAACGCCTTGAAGAAATTGTGCGAGAATAGTAAGAACGAGGAGAGCCACGAGCCCTTGAAAAAAAAGCCGGACTTCACGTACAGATTCGATGACTCGAATCTGAAGGACGAAAATCCATTTGCGGTGAAGCCAAACGATCCTCGATTTTACATGGAAGACAAGACGACGAAATCGACGGAAACGTCGACTGAAAAAAATACGGAGAATCAGAGAGACCTTCCGGTATTTCGAATGTTCTCAAATGAGAATGAAGCTAGCGAGGAAAGTAAAATAGAAACGAGCGATCACATTACAACTGAGGAAGCGTTCAATGATAAATTTTCCATCATGAGACTCGTCGTTGCACCGGAACAGACGCACAGAGGCTCTGACGATTACACGCTTATCTCATCCAGTCCAATTGCCAATAACGACATTTACTTCATCGGTCAGTCATGCTCTCGTTATTTGTCCATTTTTTTAAATTTATTCAAAATTGAGAATTATTTTTCAAAGCATATTTATCATTAAGATTTGTCTGAATAAAAAAATAATTTCAATATTGAAAAAAATTAATATCATTTGAAAAAAAATCTTAAACCATACTTGTAAAAAATGTTTATTTGTGTAGATATTTAATTCAATACAATATCTTTGTTATTTTTATTCGAGTATATTTTCATAAAAATTAATGATAACAATCGAAAAATCTGTTAATCAGTGTAAAGTGCTGAAAATCCTCTTGTATAATTCTTTGTCATCTTTTAATAATTTGTTTTTCGAATCATCAATATAAATTTCCCTTAACAATGAATATTTCATAAAGTTGACCAATGCCCAACATTTTATAAATAAAAAAAAAGTTGCATCGCTCATGCTGTTTATTTCTATTCCAGCTATCGTGGCTGGTTGTAGCGCAGCTGCGATGTTCGCTCTGGTATTAATCAGCTTAACATGGTGCAGGTAATATAGACTCAGAATTTTTTATAGTCTTCGTTTGCAGCTTCTTGTCTCGGGTAGAAAGAGAAAGAGAATCCAGGCAGTGAAGAGATTATCGCGAAATATTAATATGAGATTTTTGATTAAATGACAAGACTTCAGCGGGGCGCGAAAGCAGCTGCGGATATAGAATACCCGGCTTACGGTGTGACTGGACCGAACAAAGATATTTCACCGTCCGGTGATCAAAGACTCGCCCACTCGGCACAAATGTACCATTTTCAACATCAGAAACAACAGATCATAGCTATGGAAAAGTGAGACTTTTTAAATTTATCTTTTTTATATATTCAATAAATTGTCTACTCTAATTTCAATAATATTCATTAATTTTTTCGGAAATTATTTTTACGTTATGCGCGATAGAACCGCTGCATCGAGAGATCCAGGATCAGTATCTGAAGCTGAAAGTGACGAGGAGAACGAGGAAGGCGATTACACCGTCTACGAATGTCCTGGATTAGCGTCGGTGAGTAAATTCAAAAATCAAACATGATTAACTTCTTCCGCTTGCATAAATCTTCATCAAGAAAACAAACTAAAATAAAATAAAACCCTGAAAGTTTAATTACAAGATGAATTAAGAATAATTTGATTATACCTCCCAGAGCAAGAAATGCTGGCTTGGAGTCTGCTCAGCTTTTCCAATTTTGTCAAATTATTTCGCAATAGATAAATATAGTAAATAATGATCATAGTGATATTAGAAGAGCATTTGACTGTATGTAGACCATTTGCGCAACCGTATAAATGCAGTGAAAAATTTCCAAGATCCATTAACATTTGGATGGTAATCAATAAAGCAATGATAGGTCTCTGTTTCCATGTGATGATACCCAACACTTCGAGTAAATATAATAAATGTGCATGCTGATAACATTTTTTCCATATTGAAGTTGGAAATTATAGTTTTCTGAATTACGAAGAAAATGGATTTTGCCACCTGAAAATAACAAGAAAATGCTATTTCAATCCAGTTATGGCTTTTATAAATTTTAGGAGCATTATAGCTACACCATCAATTGAGCATTGCGTGAACAATTAGAATAAAAATAGAATTCAAGATTTCAAATTATTCAAGAAAAATGACAACCTCGAAAGTTAATCGATTTCTCCCTCAATATTGAATAATTGAACATAAAGAATTATGATGTATTCCTTTCGATCGGTGAAATGGCTCGTGGGTCGAGTTTCTCATAAGAATTTATTTAGACATTGATAAAAAAACATTCTAAAATTGGCTATCCGATGACACTTGTGACTTTTTCTCTACTTATTGATTTTTCCCACAATATTCACAAATTGAAAAAAAAAATTATGATGCATTTTTCATCAGAAGAATGGTGCGTAGGTCGAGTCTTTCATGATAATCCATTGATTAATTAATAAATTTGTCATTAATGAAACTTAGTAACTTTTGCTTGTGACTGCTGTCGAGTATGTAGTAAAATTGAAGAAGGAAAATTTTCTTTTTTCGACAATCCCCAAATCTAAAAGTACGTAAATATACTAAATTAACAATTATGATTTTATTGCCAAGGCTGGTGAAATGGAAGTAAAAAATCCGATGTTCAACGAGGCTCCAACACCTGCAACGCCACCTCAAATCCACAAAGAAGAGGACCATTAGCTTCATGAAAAATAATCTTATTTTTTTCTTCTCCATCCTATCGAAAATCTTCCCGGGTGCTTGGCTCACGTTTGATGTATCATATCCAAAATATTTATCTAAAGTATTGCATATATTTAAACAACCACACATAAATAAAAAATAAATAAATAAATATATATATATATATATATAATTTTTCTATGTACATCAGGAAACATGAAGAAAGGTTAAAATATTCGATGCACGAATTTCGAAATATCTCTCTATCTCTCACATAAAAAAAAATATATATATATATTTAAAAAAATATAAAAAAATACGCCACGTACGTATCAGGAGGAACGTTTGACGGAATTGCCGTTTTTTCTTACGTCACCTTCGTTGTATGGAAAATTTTCTGTACAGGACATTTGCGTTTTATACAAGAGAACAATTATCAGGTACACACGATATTGCCCGTAACAAAACTCGCAAACATAGATATTGTATGACATAAGAAGGAGATCGTTGGAGCGCAAGAGATGCTGACTTTTTTCAGTGACAAACATTTTTTAAAGAAATTTTTATTGTGATTGCGATGCGTAATCCGTTAATCGGCACCTTCGTACGGGGTCGTTGTTCGTTCCCGACTTGCATCAAAACCGAGGAAAGTCAAATATTTAAAATTCAAAGTAAATGAATTGTCGATCACGAGAAAAAATTTATAAGTTATCTTGACCAATATTCAATCAACATCACGTGAAAGGAACAAAACAAAAGTTCTTTCATGCTGTGTCGCACCATGTATGATGTACGTATATACACTGACAAATTGCGAAAGTGAGAAAAATGTGGAATAGAATGAGAATACAAGCAAATACGTATATGAAAGAAAAATATATAATAGTAAATTAACGTACATGGTGTCCCATTAAACGATGACAATGTTAACGAAACTGATTCACGATTAAATTCTAATCAGAATTTTTTTTTTTAATTTTCAGTCAGGGCCATCTCTTGAGAGTTTTTGCAAAATCGAGTTCAACGTAGGTGCACGATTTTAGCTTGATTTTATCAATATAACTGGGTAGATCGATTGAAAAATATCTTTGAACTTTTCAATTGAAACTTTTATGTGGACTTACATTTTATCAGTTTCAACATCGAATTCTGGGACATTGTGTATTACTGACTATTCTTAAGGTAGTTCGATTGCGAAAAATCGTTTTCTTGTGGGAAAAATTTGCAAATTGTTCAAAAAATTTTAAAAAGTGTAATTTTATCGCATAGTTTTGTAAGTTACTTGATTTTAAAGTTTTGTGATTCTTCCATTTATTTGCGTGGTAATCGTTACGAAAAATATGTCTAGCAAATTAATTTAATTTTTCTTTAATATATTTAATTATTTATCATTGATGATGATCTTCATTCAACATCTCAACTATTCTTAAAATATATTTTTAAGATAGCTTCATCGTTGATATGGCACTTAACGATCGAACTACCTTAAATGAAGAATCAACTAAACAATTTCGTTCCTGAAATCAATTGGGCATGAGAGCTTCCTGGGTACTACCGTGTGATAAAGATAAAAAAACACATAATGAATTCTACAATGGACTACGATAAGCTTGTAGATTCAAGAATGTATCACGAAAAAACGAGTGTCGATGCTTAACATTTCGTTAATTTGCATTTTTGTCGATTTATTGTTGCTATACGCTTGATGTTTTTGTTTCCATGACAATAATTAAGTTGTAAAAAAAATTGTCAACGTCCTTGTTACGCTAGAATGTAAGTATTTATCAATTGTATGCAATTTCCGTGTATTATATTCGTTACTTTGTTCAGCAATTATTTCAAGATATTATAATGTTGAATTATTATGAATCGTCATGAAAAAAAAAGAATGGACGAATTATTTACTTAGGAAGCTCTTTAAATGGATGTATCCTTTTCAGTCTCAGCCGGCGGTGTCAGTAGACGAATTAATAGCTTTCTGAAGTCGATCAATGACACGTCAATCATGAAAATATTCTCCTAATAGGAAAAATGGCCTTTCATTTAAATTTGATATAGAAAATGGGAAAGAGTATCCAGCCTAACGTTGTTCCTACAGAGCACTACTGAATTAAAAGAATTACAATTCGTTGCCAGGAATAAACAAAAATTTTATAGCACAATGAGATCTTATTTATCGGTGTTGTGCTGAAATAATATTAATATTATAAAAAGTGTCTAACTATAGTCTCCGTTAGCACGTTTATTTTATAACGAAAAACTCGAGATGTGCAGCATGAAAGGACGATCTATGTGTACTATTGTGTAAACATAATTGTATCAAATTTAATGATTTTCCAATTCATGGAACCCATAAGAAACCATTTTTAATAGTCATGTTATGCTACATTATGTTATAGAGTTTATAAGTCAATATAACATAAGTCTATTCTTGTATTATTTAATCTTCCAATAATCAAAAGATACTGAAAGAATTGCTGCAGTGGCATGTATTGTGGATAGTGTATTATTTTAGTAAATAAATGATTTATTTTATACTTGGTATCATCAAATGAACAAAAAAAATCCGACCATGCGTTACTCCATTAGAAAAATACTGTGAATTAATCGTATTGTTTTTACATGTGATGCCAACATTTTGTTTCAATTGGTTCCAGACCAAGGCGAAGAAAAAATCAAACACAATACACGAGAGTTGAAGAAATTGTTTCGAATATATAAGATGAGAAGAAGAACTTAAGCTTTAGAAAAGATATTCGTGGCATTTTTGATCTCCTCGAGAAGATGAGAGTGGAATATTGTTCGATCGACTGGCTCAGCGCCGAGAATCACCGCCTTGACTCTCAGTTCATCCTGAAAAATATTTAAAAATGTTTTTCTGAATCATAATTCGAATTGATACGAAATGGCGAAAACAACTTTCATCATTTTCAACTAACCTTGAACATTTCTTTTTTGGCCCTGATCTTGAAAAATTTATATTCAAACAGAACGTTCGAGAAAACTTCGTCATATTCGTCTTCATCAGACTCTTTGAGCTCGCCAATTTCTTGAGCACTTTTGCCAAGGATTTTTTCAGAGTCTTCACTGAATGCCGTCGCCCACTGACTTCCAGTCCAATCGGCAATGGACATCTGAAATTATCACAAGTAATCAATGATCGGGGTGACTATCGAACCAAAAGATAAAAAATCAAATTCGAAAAATAACTTACGTTACAGAGTAAGCGATATTTGAAATTGGGAAATTCTCTGACGCATTTCTCGCATCTGTACATATTGTTCGAGTGATCGATGACTTTTTTCTTGCATCCCTCGGTGGGGCACGATTTATACAGAGCATTATCCTTGCGTATAAGATTGATGCCACCTCTCACCAAGTAAGTCTCACTACCGTCAGTGAGCTCCAGATTCTTTAATGTGGCTTGAAAAATTGTGGTAAGTGGCATATTCATTCCTCCACCGCCGCCAGATGAGGATAATACTTTGTGGGTTTGATCTCTGCCGGTGCTACTGTACCATCCACGGAGTCTGCAAAATAATATGTACATAAATAAAAATAATAATTCATAACTCTTGTTGATACATGACACCATTTTCATACTCTTAATTTTCCAAATATAAATATTATTCGTAAAAAAAAAAGTTTGGAATTTTTTTATAATTTAATAGTCTGGTGGTATTGAATAAATGAAGAATGCAGAACTTTGTACCTGTGTGCCTCTGGTATATCAGGATCGATTTGCAACATTGAGGAACCCAAAGTTGACAAGTTTTTACCACCGTTAAACTCGCCAATTCGCACACCTTTGACAGCTATTACAGGATTATCCGGTGCGTCGAATTCCACTGCTTGGGAACCCCAAAGAGTCAATGTTACCTGTAAAAATTGAAAGCCCTAGTGAATTTACATTCTAAAATTCGAATTTGCAGTTGAAACAGAAAATTCGCAAACGTTCTTTTATGAAAAAAAACTAAAACGTATAGAAATAATGTGATATATTGAAAAGAAAGAAACTATTATTGCTGCTATTTACTTGAACATTGCTCATGTCGACAAGATGCACATCTCTCTTTTGAAGTTCCTTTCCACTTGATCTGGAAGTCAGCGATTGTATGTTGTCGTAAGATTTTACGATGCCCAATACATCTACAATGAATTCACCGTCATAAAGTGTCTATTTGACAATAATGAAGTAGTAATTATATTAATATTCATACCGATGATGTCGAACTTTTCTCTGGTTTCGACTTCACTGAGGGGACGAAAATCGTACGAGATCGCTGGTATATCCTCTACGTCGTCATGACAAGCAACGACGTCTGTATCATTCGTCATCGACATTTCGTACTCATTTCTCAAAGTTGAGAATTGCTTGTTGGCTGGCTTCAAGTTGCATCGAGATATGTAATAAACCTTTCCAATCTATAAGAAAGAAGAAATTATATATTTTACTTCACTTATTAAAATATAATAAAAGTTGAAATTTTTGCTATCATAAAAATGTTACCTATTATTATAATTAGTTGAATAAGTATATTTAGAAAATGTGTAGAAGGATAAATAACTAATGGATACCTCAATCATATCGTAGAATTTTGCACACTGCTCTCTAAAAGCTGTGCACCTTATTTCTCCACTTTCATCCACCAAATCCATGGAGAACAGTGTGCCCTCGCCTCTCGAATTACTCCAACTTCTAATTGCGGATTTATTGCTGACTCTCGCTTTTATAACCCACCTATAGTTACAGTAAAATTATTTATCATTCTTGCAGACTACTTTAATGACCATAAAAAAATTGTTCTTGTTTATACATACCGATTTTGGTAGGGACTCAAGGCAGCTATTGGAATGGTTGTTATGTCAGAGGTTGATGTTTCATCAAGCCGCTTTTTCTGATTTGCGCTGGTTGCTGGAAAAACCGTTTGTCAAATCAAGTTTTTCGGATAACAAAATATATATTTTACAATAATATTCTATAATATTTAGCTAAACAAGAAGTAAATTTAAGGAGATCATCGTACCTGGAGTTGAAGCGTTTGTGTGATTAGTTGCCTTGTTCTGAGCAGGTGTATTTTCAGAGTCTGCTTGTGCATCCAGCTGCATAGGATCCCCAATTTTTCCACCGACTTCGCTTCCTGGACGTTTGACTTCTATGTTCAAAACCACCATAATACGTCTGCAAATATAGAAATTTAAAAAATTTTGCTATTGCATAGCATATAGTTTGATCGTTCCAGTTGAAGAATGAGTAAATTTTAATGAAAAAATATCTATTACAATAAACTCTATAATTAATAAACATCAATTTCCATTATTGGGGTATCATCGATTTTAGAAAATATATGAACTTGTGTATTATAATAAGATATTTCATTATCAAAAGTTACAATGAATAAATAATATATTTACTTCTGTTTTCCAGCATTGTTGACATTGCTCATGGCATAGCGATTTATTTTGACAACCGAAAACTCTGTGAGCTCTGTATCGATCATATGATTCAATTGAGTGGCCAACATTGTAAAGGAATTTATTCTTTTTCCGTCAGAGAGCAAGAGTCGATAACGCTCTCCACTAGTGGAACTGGCCAATTTTTTGTGCCCCTGCAGATGAAACAAAATTTTTATTATATTGCACACGATATTTATGATTAAGGTGTTTTGGTTCACAAGCGACTTTGATCAGAAGGTGATAAAATTTTGTCACGATGTTTTTTAACGCAAAATACGTGAACATGATTTTTTCATAATTTTTGTCTACTTCGTTTTTGAATTATCGAAAGAGAAAATTGTCCTTCTTCTATGAATATCGCTGTAGACTCCATGCATAAGAACAGAAATGTTTTCTTTGATAACTCAATAACTACGGAGACGAATTTATTTTGAGAATTTATATCCGATTATTTAATAATAACGAACATTGTTTCCATTTTTTATTCAATTATGATCATTTTTCGATTCCCTATCTCTCTTACGTGTTCATTTCTTGAGTTTTCTACTAACTGCATCGAAACTCCTTAAGGGGTTTCAGTACATAAGCGACTATGATCAGAATGTGATAAAATTTTGTCAGGATGTTTTTTAACATAAAATACGTGAACATGATTTTTTCAAAATTTTCATCTACATAGTTTTCGAGTTATCGAAAGAGAAAATTGTCCTTTTTCTATGAATATAGCTGTAGACTCCATGCATAAGAACAGAAATGTTTTCTTTAATAACTCAATAACTACGGAGACGAATTTATTTTGAGAATTTATATCCGATTATTTAATAATAACGAACATTGTTTCTATTTTTTATTCAATTATGATCATTTTTCGATTCCCTATCTCTCTTACGTGTTCATTTCTTGAGTTTTCTACTAACTGTATCGAAACTCCTTAATGAGAGCTACCATAAAATTAATAATTAAAAATTTTATTTAATACTTACCAATATTTGTAAAATTGGACCTTCGACTGTGGTACCGGACATAATATTCTGAAAAGTAAAAAAAGGACGAAAAATGATTATTTGGATTTATTCGTTATGTTTACTTCATGAAGTAAAAGTTCATTTCATTTGCACAAAACGCAGAGACATTTTTTACACAAAGGAAACTTACGTCCAACGCTCCTTCCGATAGTTCAATCATTTTCAAAGCCGTATTCAATGTTCCGATATAAATATGATACTGATGGATGTTACGATAATCGATCCGATTAAAGATTATTCAACATCCGATGAGAATTGTAGAAATTGATTTGGCAAAACAAGTTCGTACACGTCTGTTTATTCAAGTTGTCGGCAAACGCAGTACATACAGCGTGTTCATTCAGTACACACTACGGCGTATTAACACACTTTGGCGCCAATATTTTGTGTGGAGACCTCTTTCGCCGAAAATATATCTATTCGATCATTGAATATAAAGATGTTAGAACGTGTACCTGTAATAATATAAATTCACATCGATAAGAAAGAGATCTTTCATTACGGGATAAATCTTGTATTTACAAGCAACCCCTTTGGTTCATGACGAGATGATTATGTATTACATTTTTTATATAAAGACGTAATTCAATCAAGATTTACACAGGTGCGATCATCGATTCTTCAGAATTGAAGCATTGCTCGGTGGAAATCAATTTAGAATTTTTTTTGGTTATTCCTTGTGATTGCCTCTACCGATTTCTTCCACAATGTTGAATGATTGAATATATTGTATCATCATGGTCTAAATCGTACATTATCATTTCAACCAGAGCAATAATGGGTCAAATTGTTTAGGAGAATTTATTAATTAGTTCATAAAAAAAATTTAGACGTCCGGTAACCCCTTTGTTATCGAAACTTGACAGACGTTGCATCAGAAACGTGGAAAAATTCAAATATATGATTGGAATAAAATCATTTTGTGATGAGAAAAAAAATATTCGCGTAATTTTTTTTTGTTATACGATGAGAATAGAAATATGAAGCGTACTGATAAAAACGTATTCTTTCCAAAATTTATCATATCCATGGAGAATAGATTCTCTGTGACAGCCGTGACAGATAAACAAAAAAGTGCAATGCCAGAAAAAAAAATGTTTCGAATACAAAATATATTCACATGTTAAATCCATAATGACAAACATAACGAGAATAAACGCTTGATAAATTACGAATTTGTATACATAATTTTCGTACGACAAATTTCAGCGTGAAATGACCTGCGTAAAAAAATTCAATAAAATACAAAATATATGAAAAGTCGAGTGGACGGGAGAGGCGCCACCGATGCTGGTTACGCTACTGCATTCTTGAAGTTTTCTCTAGTGACGTCACATAGCCAATATGGACGAACGGCATCGGGTGCCTCAGTTCCATCGGTTTTAAAAAACACTCGTTCCTTTTTTTTCTCGACGACGATTAACCTCATTGTAACAGTGAAAAGTCGATCAACAAAAAATCATGTCAGATTACCTGAGATCAGCCCTCGGTTACTTCAATGGGAACGGGAATTCGAACGAGTACGTCGGACAAGTGTTGGAGATCAACAACGTGAAGCTTCGTGTCACTAGGCTCATTGCTGAGGGTGAGTGTCAAAACCTCCCACTTTCATTCCTCACTGAACAATTTATTCATTTTAATTTGCTTATTTTGAATATTTACTTTAACTTCTTCATTTTAAATCGACGACAACAATAACACGGAATTTTCGAGTGACTGTCACTTTTTTCTTCTTTTTGTCTGACCACGTGAAAACTCGTAACAATTTGATTGCTTTTGTCACTCCTGTCATTTGGCCCAAAAATTTATTCAATGTGTGCTGCCAGTTTACATTTTTTTCATTTCATTACATGTTTCGTTTTTACCTCTTATTTAAAAACTCGTATTTCTAAAAGTTGACAGAAATCCACGATTGTCAATCGCTACTTGACTGTCACTTTTTCTTTTTGTTTTACTGAACACGTGAAATTCGTGATAGTTTCGATACTTACATCCATGTCAATTTATTTGATTCTACATATTTCAATGTTTTCCCAACTGTGAATTTTTTCAATTATTTTTTTCATAAGATATTTTATTTTTTATTTTACCACTTATGTTCATATAGGCACCAAAAATACATAGCTGTCACTGACTATACATGTTTTTTTTACTGCACAAAATGTGTCAATAGATTTTGTCATTTTGCCAAAGATTTTTTTAATATATGTATCAATTAATCATATGCCTATATATTTCCAAATTCTTATACATATACTTTTCAAATTTCTATAATAAAAAAATATATTTCTTTTCATTGAAAAAGTAAGTTGCTTGACATTATGAAATAAAATTCTAAAAAAAACGAGATGGTGGATTGTTTTTTTTTATGTTACATTATACACTTTTATCTTCTGGTACATGCAGAGATAAACCTCTCAATTTAAAAGCATTTGCTTTTCATGGACATATTTTGAGGAAAAAATAGAATCCTCTTTACCAAACAGTGTTAAAGTTTAAATATTAACGATTCCTTTGTGATATGCAAATTGAAAGATAGTAATTGTAAAAATATTATTCAACTAGAAAGTATAATGTAATTTATTTTTAAAATAGAAAATATATTCATAACTTGATTCACAAATAAGTTTTTACTCAAATATAGAATTCAAATCGTCACAAGAGTTTAAAGAAACAATTTCTTCGTTCTTTGATACTCATTTGATTTTTTTTTCCTCTCACATGTGAACTCTGGAATCTTCATTATACTCTTGCTGCTCAACTACCATATCTTGAGAATAATTGAAAAATCGTGCAGCTTTTCTTTCACATTTAGTAACACCTTAAATAACAATAGCTTTTTTTTAATTTTATGTCCATTAGGTGGTTGGGCTCATGTGTTTGCGGTAGAAGATATTTCTACAGGAAAAGAATATGCTTTAAAGGTAAGGAAGATTTTTTACTAAATAGTTTATTTGAATTTACTAAATCATTCCCATTCCATTTATCGAATTTCTCCAACAAATTTGCTTTTTAATTTGCAATAAATAGACTAAAAGACAAGAAACAACTTTACGTATTGAGTATATAGGAATAAAAGATAAAATGATAATCTTGAAATAACTGAAAAAAACGTTAATTTGAATAAAAGTTGCCATGAAAAAAGTATCAAGAAATGTTCATTCTAGAGTCTCGTTCCACTGTGAATGTAAAAGAACAATATTTTTAATTTTCTTTCAGAGACTGATCGCAGTAGATGAAGAAGCAAATAAAAGTATTATCCAAGAGATAGAGACACTGAAGAAGCTGTCAGGACATCAAAATGTGATACAGTATCTCTGTGCCCAGAGGATAGAGAGAGAGGATCGCAAAAGTTGTGAATATTTATTAGTTACGGAATTATGTCCTGGAGGAACACTGGCCGACTTACTCAGGGGGACAAAGGTCGGTTCCTTGTCTCTGGCCCAAATTTGTCGAGTGGCTTATCAAGCAACCAAGGCTATACACCACATGCACAGTCAGCAACCTCAACCGATAATACACTGGGACATAAAACTCGAGAATTTTTTGATAGGCAACGATGGACTGATAAAATTATGCGACTTTGGGAGTGCCTCGACCCAACAAATTTTGCCGGATCCTTCTTGGAATGCGCAAAAACGTTCCACTCTGGAGGACCAGATGTCTCGATACACGACACCCATGTACAGGGCACCAGAGATGATAGATACTTGGAACAACGAGCCTATTGGACCCCCTGTTGATTGCTGGGCTCTCGGATGTATATTTTACTCTCTTGTTAGTCTACGACATCCTTTCCCCGAAGGTACGACCAATGAATTTGGTTTTCTTTTGCCAATGAATGTACACGTTTTTCCTTTTTCAAAATATCATTAACTTCTTTTTTTGCATATTATACTAAGCATGTTATCTTAGAAAAAAATACTAATCTCTACTGATATTTTCCAGGAAATAAATTAGCTATAACAAATGCGAGGTATCCGCCGCTACCGCCAAACCCGCGACTGTCCTGCATCCATGAACTGATAATAGGGTGTTTGGAGGCGTCACCGATGAAAAGACTAACGACCTCGAGTCTGCTTGAGCGTCTGGCTGCTATCGCGGAATCGAACAACTTCGATCCTCGAGAGCCGGCAAAGATCGAAGTCGTGAAGGCGGCGCCGCCTCCGAGACCAGCTGCACCACCTCCAACGTCAGCGACGCCCCCGCCGCGACCTTCACCTCCGGTAAACGCGCCTCCACCGAGGCCGGCCCCTGTCCAACCTAATCCAGTGACCAGTGTTGCGAAAGCTTCGACACCTCACGCTTCCTCAGGGCTGTTTAGCTCTCTCAAGGGTGGAGCTGGGAGTATTTTTCGAAACCTCAAGGATACGTCGACGAAGGTCTCACAGTCTATCTTTTGGATTTTACGAAATTTACATTTTTCTCAATTTGAAAATTATTTGAAAAAATATATTTAATTGCCAAATAATTGCAAAAATATACGTTTTAAATGTTAATTATAATTTAATATCTGTTCTATCATTATCCATTTTATATCGTGGTACTGAGATTTTAAAAGACACTGTTAAATATTGCAGGTGATGCATACAGTGCAGCAGAGCATGGCGAGGACCGAGCTTGACGCGAGTTACTTAACTTCACGAATTCTAGTCATGCCCTACCCGGCGGACGGAATCGAATCGGCCTATCGTTCCAATCATGTCGAGGATGTCCGCGCTTATCTCCAAACGAGGCACCCACCACCAGCTAAAATTCAGCTCTACAATCTCTCACGAGGACGACCGAACGTTACAAGACTTCCTGGCAAACACATCGATTGCACCTTCGCCTATGCTTCACCGGATTCGAACGCTCCTCTCTTGTCCGCACTCTATCAAATTTGTCAAGACATTTATCGGTATCTCGATGCTGATTTCAATCATATCGTCGTTCTTTACTGCGTGGTTAGTTTTTTTCAACAATACTGTCTATTTGAGATCAACATTATATGTAGAGAGAAAACGATAATTTTTTCTTTCAGGATGGATGTCACTCAAGCGCAACGATAGCCTGCGCCCTATTGCTGTACGCGAGCGCCTTGACAACACCGGAAGAAGCGATAGCTCTGTTCACGACTCGTCGATGCCAGCCACCGCAGTTGCAGCCATCAGAACTGCGTTGCATAAATTACATGAGTGTAATAAATTCCAGCGTTCATCCGCACACGAAGCCATTGGTGTTGCGCTCGTTGCTCTTGCAGCCAGTGCCGTTATTCACTCGCGCTCGTGACGGATGTCGGCCTTACGTCGAGATTTACAGTAACGGAGCGCTAATTTTCTCGACGAAACGACCGGACTACGAGGAGATGCGGCTATACGATATGATGGAGGGAAAAGCTTGCCTGATCCTCGGAGACGCCACAGTTCGAGGTGACGTGACCATTGTCATTTCCCACGCTAGACAACAACTCGGTCGTGTGATTGGAATAAAAATTGCTTCGCTGCACTTCCATACGGGTTACGTCCCGGTGTCCGAGAGTACGCTCTCCTTCGAGAAAAACGATCTCGACGACGTTCCGGAGGTCGGAGGATCATTCAAGGTCATTCTCAACATCATGATCGGTGAGGAGAATCCAAAAATTTCAAGGATTCCCGCGCCCTGGGAAGTTGAGGCGAATCACACCCTCGTGCCCGATCCGCTGTTCGGATCGACTCTCGAAATGGAAGAGACTCTCGACAACTTTCGAACCGTCCGCAGGAACTCCGTTCAGGAGAGCAAGGTCACAGAGACCGTACAGGAGACTCCGGTTCTCCATGAAGAAGTTCCCCTTCGCGAAGAGCTTGAAGAAGAGGAGGAAAGGGAAGAGAAGGAGGAGGAAGTGACCGACAGCCAACAGTTCGCCGAGGCTGATCTCCTCAACCTCGGGACTTCGAACATATCTCAGAATATTCCTCAGGCCTCCACTCCTTCCGTAACGCCTGGTCTTGATATTTTCTCCTCTTCTTCGAACACTACTGACAACGATCTTCTCGGTGGATTCGCTAATTTCAATCAAGAAGGTCCTAAACAAGCTTCAGGTATGCATTTTCTAAGCATATAAATTTTCATCGATTTTTAATAATTATTAATTGAAAGAATTATAATTCTTCCAATATTAATAAGAAACATTTGAAGTCTAGAATTTCTATCCCTAACAGATATGCTATCTCCATTGCAGATAATTAGATATTACAAAATATTGATTATTTTATGTATTTAATGGTATTTTGTGTGAAGTATGAATCAGAGTAATTCATTGATAGATGCTAATAATAAATAGTGAATAAAGAGATTAATTTATCATTGAATTTTTCAGGCATGAAAAATGCAGGAGGCAATGATCTCATATTCGGTAATGGCGAAGCGCCGAGGAACGAGGGAAACAAAAGTTCAAACATGGGTGATTTGCTGTTTGGTAGCGGGGAGAGCGCGCCGAGCGGACGAAGCGGCAATTTTCTATTCGACCCGCTGAGCGGGAGGACAGGAGGTGGCGGGGTGAACGACCTCATGGGAAATTGGTCGAAAACGGCTACGCCTAGCGCGGAGGAAACTTTTCCACGAAACTCGAGCGTGCCGAATTTCGCGGCGCAGCATAAAGATCCGTTTGCGAATTTAGCCGGATCTTTGGGAGCTGGACTCAACTCGAGTTGGAACGGTACACCCAAGGACTCGAATACCCCCCAGTCGGCGAGCCCAGCGCCGTCCGGAACGCCGATTCACTCCAGTCCGCGTTTGCACAAGGTGAACAACCCCGAAGCAAACACCACCGCGGGGACCGGAAATCCGGAGGCGTTTAACAACAAACAAGCTAGTAATAATAAACCTGGGGATGCGTTCGAAGATCTCCTCGGTAGTCAGGGCTACAATTTCTTCAGTTCCCGAAAAGCTGAAAAAGACAGTCCGAAAACTATAAATCAAATGAGAAAGGTCGAAGCGGCCAAAACAATGGATCCCGATGTCCTCAAGGTCAGGGAGTGGACCGAAGGGAAAAAGAGCAATCTGCGCGCTCTTCTTTGCTCACTGCATACTGTACTTTGGCCCGAGGCTGATCGATGGCAAAGGTATGAGATGCATCAGCTCGTATCACCCGCTGACGTCAAGAAAGCTTACAGAAAGGCCTGCCTAGCTGTTCATCCCGATAAGGTACGGATGTCTGTAAACCTCTTTTCCCACAATCAACTTTTATGCTTTTCATGTTCATTACATGAATATTCATCCCTTTTTTCAATTCTATCATTTTATCATTTAAGAAATGGGTTTTTAATTATCTAAAATTAGAAATCTTTTATAATGTCCCGATCAATAATATTTTCGTAAAAAATATTGAGAGTAAAAATTTGTTTTCAATTATGTTCTGCAACGCTCTTCACTCTCTATCTCTCTTTCACTTTTAACAATAACAGATCCTACAAACGTTTTCATGAATATTTTTTCATAACTCGATTTTTTATCTCATTTCCATGAGGCTCATACGATAAGAATCAATTTAAAAAGTTGAACACAATAAAACGAAAGCGATAAAATGAAGTTAAGCAGATATTATGAAACAGAAATAGCAAAATGCAATAAAAACAAGAAGAGAACAAACACTAATCTAATGAAGTACTTTGTAGTATTCAAATTTGCATTTGATTTCAGCAAGCGGGAACGGCGAACGAGAAAATAGCGAAGCTCATCTTTATGGAACTGAATAATGCTTGGAGCGCATTCGAGAATGATGCGTCTCAGCAAAATTTGTTTAGTTAAAATTCGTAGCGTTTAATGAGACGGAAGAGGTGGAGACATCACGTGACGAGCTCGGAGAAGAAATTTAAATAATCGAAAGTTACTTACGCAAGTCGGTTGATAGGATGTGCTAATTCATATTCTGTTACCCTGTAAGAATGAAGGAAATAATGCAAACTGTCTTTCTTCAAATGGATATAAAATTCTCAGCCTTGAAATTGAACGACAAAAATGGATTTTTTTTTCGTAACCGCAAAGTCACTCGAAGAAAGGTAATTTCGAATATTCGAAATGTTATAAATCTTTAAAGAAATTTACTTCTTAGGAAAAGAACATTACGCGTGCAAGCAATTTTTTCTCGTTTTGTTCAAACGATGCAAATATCGTGTCGATCTCTTAACGCATTCCGAATGAAATATTAAAAGTAAACAGGTTAAATAAAAAAAATGTTACTATTAGGGATAGTAAAAAAAAATAAAAATGTAACGCGTACAATTGAGGTGATTTGAGAAAAAAATTTGCGAAATCGAGGACGTCGAGAGATTCGAAAAAAATTCTCATCGAGATTGATGATACAGTTATTGACTATTATTTAAATTTTAAAAATAAGATAGAACAAAGGAAAGAATGAAACGATAAGTTTCTCGGCAACTCTTGGAATTTCATCAAAGATTGCATCTTTGCAACGATATTTCATTTTTGTTAATAATATTTTTTCAATAAATTTATATACAATTTTCTTTGCGATATCGTAATACATTTTTAACTATTTTTTTTAAGTGATTGTTAAATGATTTGTTTGTTTGTTTTTTTCATTTTGAAAAAAGAACAAAATCGCTTTGCGTTTCAATGATGCAAACTTTAACGAGATGAGAAAACGAAAGAGAAACAGATAATCACCCTGATCCAACGTGCGATTATTATATGTACATAATGCAGTGTAAATTAAAAAAAAAAGGAAAGGTAATGCAGATCCGAAATATATGAGAAAAAAATATTTTTTCCGGCGAAAAGAAAAAAAAAACAAATTGGTTTGGCTTTATTAAAAATGTCAATTCTTTTTCGTCTCGTTCACTTTTCCTGGATTTTTCATCCCAACTGACTTCTGTGCGGAGGGGATTTATTTTTAGTAAACGCAATTTGCGAGATTCGACTCTTGGGAGGACTCAACCGAGATTGACCAGATTATGTGTACATGCCGACTCGGGAGAAAAGGAGCGAAGAAAAAAAGGAGAAATAGAATGCGCATCTTCCAAGGAGGAGTCTCTTGAGGAACTTCCGCCGTTTTTTTTAGTGATAAAAAAACGTAAAATTCATTTTTCTTTGCAACGAAATCACTGCTCACGAATCTCATTTATTACTCAAAACAGTGATGAAATTAATTTTTCTTTAAATTGAAATTATCAATGACACGTCAAATCGATAAGTAACTGACAATTTTTTTTCTTATTTATTACAGTATTTATAACATCGAATTAAAAAAAAAAAATTTTATGTGGTTCGTACAGTTCTAAAAATTTATCTGAAAAAATAATCTTTTTTTTTTGTATCCAATTCTTCTTACGTTCATTTTAGATTTAATTTTTTCTGAGCGTCTCCTTTTTCATCCTCCCACCAAGCCCTCGCAAGTGGAATGATCATCGGGCGACGTTATCGGCTCCGGGACAAGGACGAGAGGATGAGACTACACATTTGGCACGCGCGTGTGTGCGCGACCGTTCGAAGTGAAAAAAACGATGGAAAATCTCTTTCGGACGTTTCGCTCCTATTTTTGCGTCTCCGCACGAAACAAGCTCTCCGCTTATTTTTAGATACGAAAAGGAAAAAGAGAAAAATCAATCTTATCCTTAAACCCCTGTATAGAACAGACCCAGATTTAAGATTGATACTAGCCTACCCTTTTCATTCTCCAAAGAGGATTACTATTCTTGAAAAATGACTCCCATCCATTTTTTACGCAAAGAATCGCCGAAATTGCGAAAATCTAATTTTTTCTCCGTCCCCCAGAAACAAAAATACTCAATCTTATTTTCTTAATTTTTCCGCTTTTTTTATACAGATATTCTGGTAAATCTAACTTTTATAAACGTTTAGAAGAAATATGTTGTTTTTTTAAATAAAATTTTTCATTTCTTAAAAAAAAAAGATTTACAAAAATATAATTTTTTCGCTAGATTTCGTAACGATGGAAGACTTGAGTTTTATCTTAAAAATCGAAGAGTAAATGAGGGCGGTACGAAGTAAAAGTGTTGCGGGGAAAAGCCGTCAGATACGAATCTTTACTGGGTAAAAAAAGATTCGAAAGTCGCGTAACATGAAAAATCGTTAAAAAACACGAAGATCGACCTCGAGATGTGTTTCACAAGGAGCTTTAAACCCGCGCCTTCTACGCGACTTCGACATCTTATCCATCTTCCAAAATTTTGTTTGACAAGCTATTTCTCTTTTTCTCCTTTTCCCCCTTTTTTTTCTCCGCTGGCTTCTGAG
Source organism: Cremastinae sp. B BG-2022a (assembly GCA_030522605.1). Lineage (NCBI taxonomy): Eukaryota > Metazoa > Arthropoda > Insecta > Hymenoptera > Ichneumonidae > Cremastinae sp. B BG-2022a. Next base: position 20,462 of record JAPYYX010000974.1, read on the forward strand.
CCAGCCCTCATTGACGTCCTTGATCGTTGTCCAATTCGCGTTACATTGTTCGCATAAAAGTAGAGGATTTTCCACCGCAATCCGAAGTAGCTTGTTCGGATGTACTCGATGGTCTCGATGCGGCCACGAGTGGAGAGGTCGGGCACGAGACGAGAGTACAGGCGCGGCGGGCGAAGGAATCAAACACATATATACAAAGTACGTTTAAGATTGTACTGAAGTGGGGGGATGGAAGGATGATGCACAAGCGCGAAAAGCCTTCTCCGCTGACTCCGCTTCGCGTTCATCCATCTCCGTTGGCTCTCTCGCTCGGCGCCGAGCTTGCGTAGCCGCGTGACACTTTCTTCTGTCTTTTCTCCCTCGTATTTTCGTGCGCGACGTTTTTCTCCCGCCGTGTTTCGCGTACACGTATCTTTTCGCTCTTTTTACGATTACCCCGCTACATATACCGAACTTGAGTACCTGCTTCTGCGCCCTCTTTCCTTCTCTCTCTCGTGACTTTCCTCGTACACGTACGATATACGCGTACATACGAAATGGTGGGGAAATACCGAAGGGAGGAGAAGTCGGTAAAATAATCCATGGAGAGGGGATGAAGGAAATCGAAGGGAGAGGGGAAGATGAAATCAAAAGGGAGGGGCTGCCCGAAAATGGCTGTCACCCGCGGGACAGGTCGCCCGGTGGTGGGCGCGTAACGGATTTCCTTTTTTTTCTCCTGTTTCGCGCGAATCCCGTTGTCGTCGTCGTCGGCCGTCGTCTTCGCCGTTGCTCGCCGTTCTCTCATCGTCTTCCAATACTCGCTGGAACCCCCGATCGCGACGCTGACCAATTGACATTGTTTCAAAACAATTGATAGCGAGAAGAGAAGACTCACCGGTTAGAGCCAATCGATAGTTATTATGCTACGGTTAAAAGGCAATATCCGTACTCTTTTGAAACTACCCCCGGACCCGCGGACTTCGATCAACCGTGCTCGAAGGTAAAAAACATTCGAAACACCCTCCGAAAAAACTTTTTTTTTATCACGGCAGACAGTGTTTTGATTTTTGTTTTTTCTCATTCTTTCTTTCGTTTTTTAAACGAGAAACTTTTTATTTATTAATTTTACCGGTTAGATGCTTATGATCATTTTTTAAAAATCAAATCATATTTACGGTGAGGTCAGTGAAACTTCGTGCGTCACGGAGCAGTTGACCGATAAACCACACGGGGATAAACACACCTAAAACGAGAGCAATCCTTTTCTATCCCTCCCTCTCGCTCCATCCCTTCTTTGACGTACGAAGTTCAGTGTGTTTACATGATGAATTAATTCGTCGAGGTATTCTTCCTCGGGATAAGTGCCCATTTTTTTCCTCGTTTCGCGAAATTTCTCCTCAAAAAAGAAGAAAAGTGATATCTTCCTTGTCCTCGACGTTATTCAGGATATCGCACTGAACGAGCCTTTTATCGTTTTTTGGTGGTTCTTTCAATGCCTAAAAATATTTCATTCGTTATCAAAATGATAAGGTGCAAGATTCAAAACTAGGCTAACTTTTTTTTATAAAAATTAGCTACATGTCAAAAATTGAGTCTGTTGATTCTATGTTAATTTTTTCGATATGTGAACTATTTTTTAATATTTTTTAAATGGAAATTCAAGGATTACAATGTTACAGGTCATATAACAAATAAATAAATAACAATTATGTGAAAAAGGTGCTAATGTGTGAATTTGAAAATACCTTGTAAAAAAGATGGGATAAAGATATGGAAATTTAAATTGGACTCAAAAAAAGTACAATGCTAAATCTGAGCCAAGCATCAGTGAAGTAAATTTTCTTTTTTAAAAATTGTGGCTCTCAAAGTAGCTTCAAGAAAAAATGTAAAACAAATAATTGTCTAAACAGAAGAAATCTATCTATGCATATGATCAAATCAAAATTTCAAATTAACTAATCTATTTTTACCCATATTAATAAAATTATTCAGATACTACTTTAAAAATAATTGGGAAAATATGTTAACTATGTGTGAAAATAATATGAAGATGTACAAATGGTGAAGTAGAAATTGAAGCACTTAAAAATTTGAGAAATCGTTTTTATTTCCTTCTTTTAATGAACAAAAAATTATGTGTATAATTGTAATATAAATTTTAAATGAAGAAATTGAGAGTGTAAGTATAATGATTTTATTCTTTTTGCAGAATGAACTCATACAAAGATGAGTTAGCAAATAAAGGGTTGTAAGCAGTTAGAAGAAAAAGAGAGTAGGGAAGGAAGATGCAAGCCGGCTTGATGTGGAAACTCATTATTCTTTCGTTGGCCATTTTTCTTGATCTGCAAGCAAAATGCGATGCAGAGGCAGAAACGTCTGCGAGAAGCACCAAAAACAGATTGAGGCCATCTCTGTCAAGGTGGCGTCTGGTGATATGTCTTTCCCAGCCACAAAGCGTCTCAAGGCTAGACGTGCAGAGAGCATGGGAGGAAGTCAGGCTGGAAGCGTCCCAGACAGAGGTAGACATGTCTTGGGTCGAAGCAAGAATGACACCTATGGCAGGCTCGCTCACATATCCGCTCTCTCTCATAACAAAATTCTGCGGGGATGTGGAGAGCGGAAAAACTGTACTCAGTCTGGTGATCGGGGGTGGGGCAGCAGCAAGATTTTTGATAACTGCAGCTGCGTCGCTCAATCTACCTGCTCTTTGGTTGCCCATGACTCATAGAGATTTTCTACGCCAAGTAAGCTAACAACATTCTTCAACTACAGAATTTATATTCTAGTTTATATTATTTTTCATCATTTGATGTTTGAAGAACAATATCAACAAATTAGATCGGGTGTCCGTAATTTCTTGAATTGCCTATGAGATGAAAAATTCTATGATTTTTGGTATTTTGGAAAAAATGATTTTTACAAATCTTATTATTTAATCAGGGAAAGAGTGGACGTTTCGAGACTCGATTGGGCTCGGGTTCGGAAGAGGCTGGAGCAGCGGCTGCAGCCTTGATGCACAAAGCCAACTGGCATGCCTTCACACTGCTAATCGACACAACGCTCCTGCCGTTGCGTAATCTCTTGAAGCATAATCAATACGTTCTCACGCCAAGAAAGATAATCCATCTTCCAGCGAACGACAAGAGTCTGAGGATCCGAATGAGACGAATCTCTGAGGAAGGAGGTACGGGCGGTGTTCTCGTGATGGCCTGCGACTTGAACAACGCTCGTAGAATTCTGGCAGCAGCTTCGAAATTCGAGATGATGGCAGGCCGATTTCTGTGGCTTTGGCTGGATCTCAAGGCGGAGCTCAGGCCGAATGAGCCTGGAATAATAAATACTCACGCTCTGTATAATTCGTTGGCCCCGACGAAGAACGATAGACCTCCGAGTTCTCCGTTGAACAAAGTTCTCGAAAACAGTGCGAGCCTCGTTCTCGAGAACCAGGCTCGCGTTCACTCGCTCTCGAGTCTTGCCAACGATGTCAGCCATCTCCAGGAGCACAGATGGCAATTTGACAAGACGAAGAGCGTGAAGAAACGCGAAGATAGATACAGCTTTGATGACGACGAGGAAGTCAGAATGACGGATAAGAACCTGAATTCGAAGACTTTCATGCCAGTTGGAATGCTCGCGCTGAGGCCCTCGAGCTTAAAACTTGCCGGCGGTGACACGATACTCACGAGAATGCTCAGAGAAACATCACAAGCTCTCGACAGCACTTTCATCGAGCTCGAGTCCTCGTTGAATCGCTTTCGCGAGACCCAGCTCAGGGAACATTTCGTACCAAATTGTTTTCCCGAGACACATGGAAAATTGTCAATCAACGAAGTCAAGGAAAATGTCTCGAGGACGTTGACGACAAAACTTCGCGAGGCCATGAGACAACTTTCTAAAGACAAGGCGGAATTTCAGTTACTTAATTTGCAGGCTGTACAATTTCCAGGAAACAAAACACAGTTGAGGTAAATAAACAATATATTTTATCAAAAAGAGTGAAAAAGTCAATACTGAATTTTTCCGGCTGCTGATAAACTTTCTCGAACCAAATTACACGCGATTCTCATTCTGTAACTGTATCACAAGTGTCTTATGAAATCTAAAATAAAAAGAAGCGTTCGAAAATAAAAGCTTCATGTTTTTTTTTGAGGTGGACCAAAGTCGGCTCAATAAGAGGAGGAAAGGATGTTCGTCTCGACACGATAACATGGCCGGGAGGGGGAATAGTTCCGGCTTACTTGGAACAAGGAGGGGAAAAAATAGGAATGCCCGCATACAGGATAGTGACGGCATTGGCGCCACCTTTCTCAATGGTAACGGATCTGCAGGAAGGTCTCTGCCTGCGAGGTCTGATCTGTCGTCAGGGCGAGCAGACAAGATGCTGTTATGGCTTGGCGATGGATCTCTTGTCATTGATCGCGAGGGAGCTCAACTTCCGATTCGAGCTTTACATAGCACGAGACGGCCTCTTCGGAAGGAGAAACGGACGAAACGGGACGTGGAATGGAGTAGTCGGAGAACTCCTGTACGGACACGCACAGATGGCATTCGCGCCGTTGAGCGTTTCCGCCCGTCGAGCGGAAGTCATAGACTACACGACGCCATATTTCTTCAGCGGAGTCAGCTTTCTCGCAGCTCAAAAAATGAAGTCGGACATTCCACTGTTTGCCTTCCTCATGCCTTTCAGTACGGAGCTCTGGATTGCCGTTTTTACTTTCTTGAACGTCACAGCGATGGCCGTTGCGGTTTACGAATGGTTTAGCCCGTTTGGACTCAATCCCTGGGGTCGACAGCGCAGTAAAAACTTCTCGATTGCATCCGCGCTCTGGGTCATGTGGGGACTCCTCTGCGGACATCTTGTTGCCTTCAAGGCGCCCAAATCGTGGCCTAATAAATTTCTCATCAACATTTGGGGCGGCTTTTGCGTTATTTTTGTCGCTTCCTATACAGCCAACATCGCCGCTCTAATTGCTGGATTGATTTTTCATTCGGCGGTCAACAATTATCATGACCGGAGCGTAAGTTTTCGTAATTATATTTCCTTCATTAGTACTATTTCAAAATTTCGATACAAATAAATATCTGACTAAAGTACATAAAGGACTAAAGTTACAAAATTAAAGAAATTGCCGGGCTTGCCTAGATACACCATAAATTGTTTCTTTAATTTGAATTTCTTTTTTTTCAGCTTTTACAACAACGGGTCGGAACTCCACGTGCCTCAGCAGCAGAATATTATATTCAGTCCGCGAACGATATTCTCTGGTCTCACATGGCGAGATTCTCGCTATCGGATGTTGCGGAAGGTGTCGAACGCCTGCGCAACGGAAGTCTCGACATTCTCATCGCGGACACGCCCATCCTCGATTACTATCGTGCTACCGATAACGGATGTAACCTGCAGAAAATCGGCGATACGATAAACGAGGACACGTACGCGGTTGCCCTCACCAAGGGTCATCCTCTCAAGGAATCAATTTCGAACGTCATTGCGAATTACACGAGCAACGGAATGCTCGATATTCTCAAAGAAAAATGGTACATAAATTACAAATAATATCTAATATTCATTTTAATGTATTTTTTATGCAAGTGGATTGAGAAAGTTGATAATTTTTTGTGAATAACAATAAAACGTTCTATTTCCAGGTACGGCGGTTTACCATGCATAAGAACAGGAGACGGCTTGAATCCAGGCTTGGGAATGCAGACGAGTGGTCAGCCGAGGCCTTTGGGTGTTGCTTCAGTGGCGGGAGTTTTTTGTCTGCTGGGTACCGGATTAGTTGTCGGAACTTTGATACTCGTAGGGGAATTGCTCTTCTACAAGTACACTCTTCCCCGTTTGCGTCATCGTCCGAAGACGTCGATATGGCGGAGCCGGAACGTCATGTTTTTCTCTCAAAAACTTTATCGTTTCATAAATTGCGTGGAGCTCGTATCGCCTCATCATGCGGCTCGCGAGCTCGTCCATACCGTGCGGCAGGGGCAGATAACGTCTCTCTTCCAGAAGAGCGTTAAACGGGTTGGTACTTTAATCCCATTACCCCTAGTACCAATAAAAACGATAAAAACATTAAATCTTCTACAAGGTTCCCATGTTTCAGAAGGAACATGAACAGCGTCGACGCCGCAAGAGTAAAGCCCAATTTTTCGAAATGATCCAAGAGATCAGAAGGTGCGTTTTTTATCTCTCTAAATTACTCAATTCACGTTATTTTATCACGAGTAGACAAGCAATGGAATAGATAAAATTTATAGAAAAACCCAGTGCCGGAATTCGGGGAGTTGTAAAAAATAAAAAATAAATCATTAGGAGAACCAATGAGAGTAAATTAGTAAAAATATATTGTTGTTAAATGTTTGCCTAGAGTACAACAAGAGGAGAAAGTGGAAGCACCGAGTAAGGAAGCGGAAGCGTCGCGCGTTGCGAAGCGTGAGAACAAACCGGTGAAGGGTCGGGAGCGAAGTCGCAGCAAGTCACCGTTGATGCCTCGAAGTCCGAAGGGCTCGGAAAAGTGTCGCAGCTCGACGAATCTCTCGGGATCGCGTCTCGGGTTGACGCCGATGAGTCTCGAGTCGTCGAAGCCACGGGAATTCACGTTGAGCAGCACGAATCTACGCGCGCGAAGCCCGCTGGAGACCGTCGGTCGTAGGTTGAGTCACGGTGACGGTGGATCACCGCCGCCCCGTTTGGGCTCGAATTTCGGCGGGAGCGCGAACCTGCGGCCGCTCCAGCCCGTTAAATCGGACTCGGTGAGCGGCGGGGCACCGACACCGCGTTACTCCCGCAGCCCGGCGAAGCGAGGCCAATCCTTCCCCGTTTTTGCTACCCTGCGACCGCCGCCGCACTCGGCGAGCCACGCGGTCTCGAAGAGTCCGCTGCTCTCGCCGAGCGCAGAGCTGGGCTCGGTTATCGGACGAAAACTGTCTCGCGAGTGGGGTTCGGGTACGATGGACATCAGTCGCTCGTCCGAAGCGATTGGAACGTTCTCGACGTACACCATAAGCCAGGAAACGTCGTTGGATAAACCGGAACCTCCGCAGGAAGAAATTTTCGTCGTGCCTGTGAAAAAACCCGTGCGCAGGGCACGTAGTCACGAAACCAGGGACACGAAATCCATCGAGTCTCCCTCTCCAAGACTCACTGCTCAGCCCTCTGTCGGAGGGCGCTCTGTCAGCGAGAGAACGAAAAAACAACTCGAATCTGAGCTCAAAGCGATCCTCACCGCGAGAGCTCACCATCGAGACTTGCACCCACCGTGATTAAATTCTACGACTCGGCACGATCGATCCTTCTCTTAAAATCGTTCGTAGAGAGAAAAAATAACATAGTATTTGGGGAGAATCGAACTAATTCTTCGACGACGAATAATGTCGGGAACGGTGTCGCTGCCTCTGAGGGGCATTTCATTGTTTTAAAGCAATATCAGATTTATAGGTCAATTTGTAGAGAAATCTGACACAATTTAACACAATACACTTACACAAGCGCGAATACACACTGACCAGTTTACTAGCGAAATGTTGACTGACACGCGGATCCTAGATTGGTGAGACAAGAACAAATCTTTACATAAAAAAAACACCCAACTATCCAACGTTTACTAGCCAACGAGTTGTGTCCGAAAAATTCGTTAGAGATGGGCATGATACATTTTATTTAGAAATTACTCTTTCTATCTTTAATTACTATCTTTTTAAATATCGTAAATTCTTTTCTTCATTATGAGAACTTTTATCAAAATTACAAACCCATAAACGATAGAATAATTTTTTACTCATATTTATTTTTACTTTTATCATTTCTTATTTTATTTGACTCTGTTGGTATCTCTGGTAAATGTTGTTTTACCCTTTTCTTCAATAATTTATTGCTGTCAGTATTGTAAACACGACCGGCTTCGCAGGTCAAAATTAATAAACAATTTCCTCATGGTACCAAGATGAAATTAAACAATAAGGGAACATAAAGTTAACATTTTGAGAAAAATATATGTAAAGAATAATTTCCGAAGACTATTCATCATGCCCTAGTCTCAATAATTATTTTTTCGTAATCGAAAAATTGAAGATGTTGTCTCAAAGAATAAAATACTTTATTTAGGCAATACGACGTCAGGTGCTATAATTATGATTTTATATTGAAAATGCACCTCTCAGCAAATCTCTCTTAATACGAATGCTCTCACGATTTGTAACTTTTTAATTTTACTACCTCGGTTTATAATTAGTTAAGTGTAAAATTTTCACAAAATTTATTTTTGGACACGGCTTCTCTGGGGTCCGTTTGATATTTGGAAAAAAAAACTTGTGCACACTTGTACGCAAACACGTAAATCCCGTGATACGGATCTCTGGGTTCGTTGATATGTTGTTATATACATTAATAATATTAGGATAAAACGATTTAAAGAAAAGCGAGTCGATAAGAGCAGAGCGAGAAAATAAGAAAAAGAAAAACGAATGAAAAAAATGTGAGAAAACGATAAAGTGCTGTAAACTTTTTAGTAGAGAGAAGAAAAAACGCAGAATCTTCAACCGAGTGATGTAGAACGTATGCAAATATTAAGATATTTTCTTGTTGGCATTTTAAACTCTACATTGAACTGTTGGCCCGGTCGAGTCTCTCTTTCGATTGGAAATTGAAAAAAAAAGAAAAAAATACGGAGAGAATAACGAAAAAAAGAGTTATTATAATAATTATAAGCGTGAGTGTCGGGGCCTTGAGATTCCCTGACTCAGCACTTTGACGAATGTCGAATGACGAAACAATAAGCGCGAGTATTCAACGAAAAATTGATCTCGGATCGGACAACAATAATCCAGACTTATACGTTCGTAGACAGTGTTGATTGGATCAAGATTAAATTATATCGAAATCTTTTTCTATTTCACTCTGAAAATTGTTTTCTTCTCCGGGCACTAATTTTTCTGCAACTCTGTGATGCTTCACGTGCCAATTAACGAAAGTCTGTCAAGCCTCCGTCTTCGAAAAAATTAAGTCCTCATCAATTTTTCGAAAACAATGTGCCAAAAAAAAATCTTCAATCACAAAACTCGCCGAAAATTCATCATGTTCGCACCTCTCTCACGTTACAAATTTTATAAAAAATTGTCGCGCGAACGGTAGTTGATTTTTTTTCTCTATTTTGCTGAATTGGACCACACACTGCCACTCAAAAATCGAGGTATTGAAGGAAGATACGGATACACGACTATTGAAATTTGCAACGTTCAAATTCAACGAATGATTTTTTTTCATTTATTTCCATTTTTCATCCAATTAAAAAATATATCAGAAAAATTTGGAGTTTACAACTTTTACATAAAACGAAAATGAATCCTCATTTTTTCTGTTAAAAAATAATTGAAAAGTGTTGATAAACAATTTTTAAAAAAATTATTCATTTTTTAAAACGATGCAAATTTCACGTCGATAAAAAATCAACAATGGAATGAGAGAGAAGTGGAAAGAATGCTTCAGAAGGAGAGGCTCGAACCGTGGGCTTTCGGCGTAGAATGACCACTTACTTAAAGATACACTCTAATCTTAAATATTCCTGAGCCTATTGGGAGAAAAATGTAAAAAAAATCGTAAACTAGAAATTCGCGAAGATGCGAATATTTTATTGCTTCCGTTTTCATTTGCCCTTTTTTAATTAAATAAATCTGTGCTTAGGGACGTCTTAGGGAAGACCTTCATTTTCGAATATAAAATTGCGAATAAGAAAGGACGAAGAAAGAAAAAGATTTTAATAACAATTGTGATTTTTTATGCACAATATCGTGCACGTAAGATTTATTTTAAGTCATTACAAATTTTTTTAAGCCAAACATTGTCGATCAATTTTAAAACAAGTCATTTGTGTAGTACAGTCGAAATATGAACGAGCAAAACTACGGTTGGCATTGTTATCACAAAGGAATGGAAATTGTCTCTTGTCATTTTATTATTAAAATAACGTTTTGTTTCACGTGGCGAAGAAAATCGCTAGAAAAAGCTTATTTCAAATTCTATATACACAGATACATATATACTATATACACGTATATATGTGGGTGCACTAACGTAAAAAATTTTGAGACTAAGATAAAAATCGAAAAATGCATTGAACTGGAGTTATTTGCAATAAGAATGGGTTCGAAAATACCAAAAATTTTACTCCAACTTTAGCTTCGTATTACCGAAGTGTGTGAAATCGAAAAATTCCAAATTTTTTATTTAGTGCTGTCAATGGAAAGTGAATCGAAAAGATTGATGAAAATTTTATCGAGATCGAAATTTTAGTAAACTCTTGGGAAACAAGAACATTAGAACGTGTCAAAAAATGTGTAATTTTAATTTTATCTCGTTTTCGTAGCTGTAATTAGATCTACGAATTTAAAAAAATGCATTTTTTAAGCAATAGAAGAAAAATTCTAAAGATGTGGTCTCGAATTTTTCGAGTTGAGTGTGCCCATAGGTGCGAACACATAAGTAAATATTATTATATTTACCCTACTTAGAATGATAGCGTTGAATGTATGGGACTAAATTCTATCATTAATTTTTGGATAATTGATATAAGCGAGGCCTTAGAAGTAGTCGTATCCGCCCAATGAAGGAAAAAACATTAAAATTAAAAAAATCGAACGAATGAAAGGAAATGTTAAGCCAAGAAGAAAGAGAATGCGAAAAACAAAGTTTGCTCGACAACGATTATTATTATTATTATTATTATTGTCGATATCACAATTTCTTGTTAGAATTTTCCTCATTGGCGAAGTTGATAATTTTTTACATTTTTTTCTTTGTGAAAAATAATTTTTTAAGTCTATCTTTGATAAGAAGAGAATTGTTATAAAAAAATTTTATCGTGCAAATGCAGAAATATCTCTTAAATTATTTTTATTCTTCGAAAAAGAATTTTGTTACAAAAAATGATTTCGTTACGTTCGAATAGGGCAAAAATTAACGAGAGAAGCGATTCTCATTATTATCGCCGTTATCAGTATTATTGTTGTTGTTGTTACTATTATTATTATTGTTATATTGTGATTAGAAGAATATTTAGATATTTTATTTAATAGTAGATCCCTCTAAAGGATCCAGAAAAAAACTGTACGCTTGAGTCGAATGATCGTTGCTGAAGCGTTGAGTATGGAAAAAGGAGAAATGATTAAAAATTGACCTGAGAGTGGAATTTCGGAAAAACAACGTCATTGAGGTTCGCGTCTTTGAAAAACGAAATTAGTTCTCGTTCAGGGACAAAAAGTGTATTGAAATTCTCAGTAAAAAATGCTTTGCAAGTCTTTCAATTAAGAGCAAACACACGAGCTTGTCCATAGCGTAACGTAAGTAAAAAGAGGTTTCGTTATATCACGTTGAAAGAACATGGATGGAAAAACGTGATTGGTCAAAGTTTTTCACGTTACGTTGCGGGAAAACCTGTGTGCTGGCTTTAAAAAAGCTTATTTTGTCATTTATTTATTTTTATTTTTGTTATTTTTCATGGTTTATTATTTATGTTTATATTGTTGCGAACCTCAATGACATTTATCAAAAGAGATAAATCTTGCAATATTCGGCGTGACTATTTATCGGATAAAAATAAAAATCGAGTGTGATTATAGAAATTACAAAAAAGAGTAGAAATGTTCGTCTCTTGAGAAAAAATCTATAAAATCTTCGGTCCTGTTTTTCCAACGTTCTGTATCTGTTTCTATGAAGGCTTCGGGATTATATTTTTCTCTCGAGGGTGTTGGAGTACCAAAAAATTGCAAATGACAAAACAAAATTTTTCGTTCGATGTTTCGCATCTTTTTCGTCTCACCAGTGTTTTTTGATCTTTGGAATATTATTTATTTGAAAAATTTTAAATGTTCTGGAAATAAAAGATTGTTGATTTATTGCAAAAACTGTGTTTTCATTTTTTCTTTGCTCGAAGTAGAAAATCATTTTGTTCCGCGTTTTGCGTTTCATTTCCTTATCTTACGTGTAATTTTCGAAAGTTTATCCAGTTCAGGAACGTCGGTTCAATTTTCACTGCCAAAAATAAAAATAAGTTAATTTATTTATTTGCATTTTTTTATTCTACAAGTAATTTGTATACTTGGAAATTTTATCCATTGACTAATAATTATCAAATAATTTCATTGAAGCAATAATAATTGAAACCAATTGATAAAAAATTGTGTTCTCAATTTGTTTTTTACATAAATGTTTAAACTTTTGTCCAAAATAATTTTGGATCGTCAAGTTCATTTGAAAAACCAATTACAAAATTCCTGAATGGATCGTGTGAAAAAATCTTTCTATTATTGAAATATTCGCTTATATAATTTTTCGATTCCTTCTTTATTTTTAAACATAAAATTAGAGAAACAAAAAATAACAATAGAAGAAAAATATTTTTTGGTACACCAAAGAAATTTCCTCATTTTCAACCCTTGAACACGAATTTTCCTCACTTCTCGACTTTTTCTACTTAAAATTTCCTGTTCTGAGGTACGAGAGAACTATAAAAAAAATACCGTGTAATTGCCTGATTCAAATAACTCTATGGTGTGCCTGCAAGGATTTCCCTTGTGAGACGTCTGAAGAAAATGAAAAAAACCAAAAAAATAAATACGAAAATGATGACGTGTACGAAGAAAATATTAACAAATCTCGTCGGTAATATGAAAATAAGAAATTATATATATACGAATAAAAAAAATATATATATGGGTAAAATAATATAGCATTTCGTTGAAAAGCATAGGAAGATGAATTTAAAAAAAAATTCGCGGTAAAAATGAAGATATTATATTAAAAGAACGTGTATAAATACTTCCGCGTACCAAAACGTCTAAAGCGAAAAAAATGGAGCGTAACTTAAAATAATTCTGATAGACAAGAGAATTTTAGGAAAAAAATGGAAATACCTGCGATAAAAGTTACAATGGATTACAAGTGATAAAACAAAAGGAAAAGCAAAAAAAAATACAAATATTAAGGGGGCCAGTCTAGCGTCACCCGAGCCTAAAAGAAAAAAAAGAAAAAAAAAGAATCAAATATAGATTTATCGAATTACAAAATTAATTTATAGGAATCTATAATTATATATATGCATATAAAGAGACCTTGAATATGTATATATATTTATATATATACGCATAAATATGTATAAATTCACATCACTTATGTAGTACGTTATGTGTATAAATAATACATATACGTATAAAGTATGCATACGTTTGTACGAACAATGGCTTGCAAATCGTTAGGGACACCCATAAAAGTCATTAAAGTCAGTTTTAATAACACCGGCACACAAAAAAAAATAAGTGGCGATTACTTTTGACCGGACCCACCTATTTCTATGTATTTTGACGCGCTGAATTCGAATTTGGG
>JAPYYX010000975.1:0-42185 GCA_030522605.1 Cremastinae sp. B BG-2022a
TGAAAAAATTCATAAAGTCATATTTCAGGTTGAAGAATATTATCACCAATTTTTATTGAATTCTTACCATATTGATCTCCCTAACCAACCTCCTTAAAGTATACCGCTCGCTCGTCGAAAAGTTAATACACCTTGATGTGAATTCGTCACCCCGTATACCTCTAATTCATCACTGTATTACAAAGGAGCCGAGATAAAGTGTGGCTCGAGGCAACGTGACACGATTGTCAGTCCCGTGTACTCCCACACAAAGGGCAGCCGAGCAATTGTGTACAAGAGAGAACGAAATTGACGAAGCAGAAGGAACGCGCGCGCACATATCGCCCAGGTGAAACTACTTCCGGTTTGCCATTTGGAGATTCCATCGTGTCTCGTAGATCCCTCGCGCGATCGCAAATAAGAGAGGAACGGGACAAACAGAGAATCGCGAGAGGATAAAGGGTCGAGGGCCGTGCAAAGTGTAATCAACGATTGCCGGTTCAACCCGTTCCGTGTGTCCTGTTTATTTATCCAGTCGCCTTCCAAACTGCATCTCATCCTCGTCACGTGTCGTCAATCCCACGGGAGACACGTGTCAACTTATTCTCTTCTCAAAATGTATATAGCGCATCACACTGCGGTGAAACGATTATATCCTCCTACATTTTCCACTTGCTTTTCGCGAATTCTCTCTGTCATCTCGACGAGACTACATTTTACTCCCGCTCTGCCGCCTCCCAAGTCACGTCGGCGATAAAACCAGAATCGTTTACTATTTTAACTCGGTTACGTCGTTTTCCCATCTCACGCTGCATTTTAGGAAGAATCATTTCTCAATTCCTTCTCTCAACGTTTTCAATGTTTTATTTTTTTCCCTGAAAATAAACAATTTTAGAAGAAAAAAAAAGAATCACGTAGCATCGTCTAGTCCAGTCACATGTTGATGGAAGATACGTGAACTTGGTGGTTTTGTCACCGCTTTTCCACAAATCTTATTGGCTCGCGATGGCGCGAACTCGTTCGTTTGACCAACTTCATTTTTTATCCTGAAATTGGCTCAAATTTTGACAAATGTCAAAAATTGGTCATTCAAATCGTATGAGAGAAAGAAAAAAAGTAAAAAATACAACGAAAAGGAGAAGGAAACGATTGTAATAAATCTATCGTGCGAGGGAAAAATAAAAATAAAACATCCAAATAAAGAAGATAAAAAATTATTCGTGTGAAAGAAAGTGAAAAAATATGAAAAAGAAGAAAGAAGAGAAGATAAAAAACCACCAACATCACTGCGTATATCCACAAGTATCTACTTTGTGGTCATATTTTCACGTAGAGAGATTCATTACATTAATTAACCGTTATATGCTTTGAAATTTTTTTTTGTTAAATCATTGCGAAAAATGAGCCAAATCAAATTTTTTTCTTAAATCAACACCACAAAGCGATCGTGCGCGTATCCATCGTCTCGACCAATTTATATAAATTTGATGGAAGATACGTGAACTTGGTCGTTTTGTCACCACTTTTCCGAAAACCTGATTGGCTCGCGATGGTTTGAGTTCGTCTGAGCAACTTCATTTTTTATTCTATCTGAAATTGGTTATAATTTTGACAACTTTGTCGAAGGTTGATCAATATTAAAATCGTGTGAGTAATACAAAAAAAGTGAAAAGAATTATCATAAAGAAAGGAAGAAAGGAGATAAAAAATCAAGAAAAGAGAGAGTATTGATGGAAAATAAAAAATATAAGAAGATTAAATGATAAGTATTACAACATATAAAAATATTCAAAGAGAGGAAGAACTTATAAACACGACGAAGGGTTCGTGCGCGTAAAGCGCGCGTTGGCGTTATCTACTTAGTCCAATCATATAAAGTTGATGGAAGATACGTGAACTTGGTCGTTTTGTCACCGCTTTCCCGCAAATCTTATTGGCTCGCGATGGCGCGAATTCGTTCATTTGACCAACATCATTTTTTGTCGTATCTGAAATTGGCTCGAATTTTGACAAATGTCAAAAATTGGTCATTTAAATCGTGTGAGAGAAAGAGTAAAAAAATCTAAAAAGTGAAAAATACAACGGAAAGAAGAATGAAACGAGAAAAATAATTCTATCGTGGCAGAAAAAAATAAAAAAAACATCGAAATGAAAAAGATAAATTAACCGTGTGAAAGGAAGCCAAAAAAGTTAGAAAATATCGAAAAGGAGAAAGAAGAGAATATAAAAAACCACAAAGATCACTGCGAATATTCACAAGTATCTTCTTCGTGGTCATATTTTCATGTATAAAGATTCATTTTATTAATTACCCGTCATATGATTCTAGTGTCACTTATTTCTCGTTGTTTATGTTTTTCATTTCATTTTTTCAAAGATTCCGTGTTATCATTTTATTCGAAAATTGCTCGCAGCAGGGATGACCAGAGCATTATCTTTTCTTTTCTTATTTCTCCCTCGTAAGCGATATTATACCGAAATCCGTTTTGCTAGCGGAATATTGCTCGGCGCATCACAAGGAGTGAATGGGATTTGGAAAATGGTCTCGCGAGCAAGGCCTTAGGATCAACAGATTTGGGGCTTGAGACTGTTCCTTTGGGTGTGCGCGGGCGCGGGCACGTGGGGCGACCCCGCCATGTTCTTCCTCCTTTCTTCCATCCTCACTCGCGTTTCAGACTATCGCTTCTTTGGAATTATATTGGGATGGTAAATGTACGAGAATAAACGTACACGAAACCTCCTACGGATCGTCGGAAAAAGAAAATCGCTGAGGGTTTCGGCGTATGTATTACCGAAAGGAGCTTTCAAGATTAAACGAAACGTATACGCTATGCACAAGAGGCTCTACCAAAAAAAGGTCTCGCCCGCCTTTTCCTTATAGATATACCGATTTCGCTGAAGGAACTTTTCCTCTGGTTTAACTTCAGACGGTACGCCCTGTTTGCCAAATTTCGTTCGCATCAATCCCTCTTACCTCATATTCGTTTCTGTATACATGCAAATGGATCTCAAGAACGTGATTTTTCACCCAGGATACTTTTTCTCCTTTTCAAAAAGAAAGTTTTTATTTTTATAAATTTTTTACATTTTTGTTAAATATGCATAATTTATAAAAATTACTTCATTATATTCTTCTTGAATATATTCTCAATTTCCAAATTTACGATTTTCAAAAAAATATAGATATCCTTCGTTTATTTTCTTTTCATCATATTCTTTATTTGACGGCTCGCATTTCACGCTCGAAAATTTTGATTGATCGAGCTTCGCGAGCCGGATAAATATTATATAAAATCTTCCGCACGGTCCGTTGGGTTTTTATCGCAAGGGCAATGGGATTTATTATATCTCTGACACATACCGATATGCATAGACATACATTTTGGCGAGGGAGAAATATATTCCACTTAAATATACATGTGTGTATATACGATGATTGGATATATGTACAGTTATGTCAATATATGTATAAATTCGCGAAAGGAAAAAGGGATCGGTGTTTTCC
Organism: Cremastinae sp. B BG-2022a; assembly: GCA_030522605.1. NCBI lineage: Eukaryota > Metazoa > Arthropoda > Insecta > Hymenoptera > Ichneumonidae > Cremastinae sp. B BG-2022a. The sequence goes on from JAPYYX010000975.1 coordinate 3,485, forward strand.
CCCAGTTGCCTGTCAACGCTGGCAAATATCTCGCGTGACGCAATGGAAAGAATAAATTCGTTTCGGAAATTCTCATTGCTGGGAATATGTATTATCCAGTTAAACGTCCAGCGCGAGTGGAAGGTGCGAGAAAGGTTGAGAATTTAATTGGTCCTGGAATAAGAGCAAGGGGCTTGTTGGAAGTCGAGAACGAGTTCGGGACGATGTCGAACGGCATGGTGGAGGAGAGAGTAGGGTGTTCGCGAAGCGGCCTCGGTCTGGGCTAATCTTGAAATTCTCGACTTCGCGAGGAAGAATCCAACCCCTGTTCCAACCTACGGGTTATTAGAGATATACGCAAGCGATTATGTATGCAAATAAGCGACTGAATTCATGCGCCATGGGTATTATTATGCTTGTGAATACGATAGGAACAGTCGAGAATTGTTCGAGAGGACACGGGAGCCTGAATATTGCACAATCTATGTATAAACCTCCATCCTCCGTGTCTCTCCCTCTCCATTCGCGTATGTACTGTTCCATGGGATCTTCGATATATAGCCGGGGAGTCAGGCTTCCCTCCCGGCCTTCGACTTCCGACAGACAAGACGAAGTGTACAGAGCTTAGGAAACAATTCGGTCAGATAACCAAGAGCAGGGTCTTAACGAAACGACGGATAATCCTGGTATTATCGTAGCACGATGAAGAAACGATTTTTCTTTCCCTCATTTTACCTTCGAGAACAATCTTGTTGTTGAATTAATGATTATCAAAGAGTTTCGTAATTAGTAAGTTTTGGTACTCGTTGACTCTTCTACGCTGATTTCGAAGAGTTTTTTCTTTCTTCTTTCAGGATGTTCGTGTTTACTTTTTTACTTTGCATGGAAAATGCCAGGGTCACTCGAACCCCTAGTGGCTGACTGTTCGTGGTCTGTGAAGTTGACTCCGGGGAAATAGTCAACAATGCGGGCATCGTCGAGCCCGCTTTATCGTCCACCGGCGAGCCCGGAAGAGAAAAAAAATTGTTGACGCGTTAGCTTCCGGAGAAACAGAGAGAAAAAAGAGGAGAGAGAAAGAGAATGTGACAATGTCACATAGAGCGGCACACGAGACAGTCAAGAGAACGAGGCGAGCATGAAAGAAAACTTTTGGGTGTTGATGTAACAACGCTCGCGGGAAAAATATTCGCGTGACGTCCGCGCTCGTTCGCCTCCTTTTTTGCCCGGGGCTTCCGAGCGCTGAACCACCCGAGCAGAATTTTCTTGTTAGGTATAAAGTGAAATAAAGATGAGAATAGCCTTGCCTGGTGCGAATGCTATTGCCGGAAAAAAATTTGAAATATTAAATCGCGTTTGCAGAGTGTGAAAAAGTCTCGGATTTCACTGGCGTTAGTCACCCTTCGATATTTCTGACTTACATTTTCGTATCGTAAATTACAAAAAAAGGTTTTTTTTTTCTAAACATATTCAGTGTTCTGAGAAGTTTTTTCGTAGTTTCTAGATTTATATAAAACTTAACAATTCATAGTTTAAACCACGAGCAATTGCAACTAGAAATTCCCATCTCGAAGTTTCTCGTACGAGCGATGAGATATTAGATGTGACTTGGTTTCACCAACCTCTGCTGCCGTGTCATCCTAGAAGGTTGTTTGTCTTAGCCGGGTTATTAGTCAACCTGCTTAACAGTCCTTCTCCGTAGGCTATTATGTGCGCTGCTCAGTATTGCTGTATGCATCCCGGAACGATACCGTCGAGGTATGTCGCAATTCAGGATTCGTGTTTATACCATTGTGCATAGGGGAGAGATGAACAGGAATCACGTGTAACAACTTCACTCGATAGATCTAGACTGTACTCCAACGCAGCAATATCGATCGGTAAGAAAGGTTAAGTGCAGGCAAAATTGTGTCTTTGATCGTCACCTCGACGTCCTTGGAATTGTTGCCCTCTCGAGGGTGTTAAATTTCTCGTTGAGCGACAATTGAGCTGGCAAATGCCTGAAAATACAGAGACTACATTCTACTTCGGAATCCTTTTTGGTAGTCTTCGAGTTGAGACCAGGCGTTGGAATGACGTTTCTAGGAACAATGGCCATCGTCGTCTATCTCGTGACGGAATTTAATGTCTCTGCGCTTCCAACTATCCATCCAAGCCCGGTGTACCCTTCGTCGCGTCTTCTCTCGATGCACATAGAAGGAAGTGCATCAAGAGATCCGGATTAAGGTACACAGGTATCGTGTGGATAGCGTGTGTAGGGCAAGGTGAGAAGGATTGTACCAAACCGCAAGCAAGACCAATATCCCTTCTAGATTACCGTACAGCTCAGTTGAAAGCTTCCCATGTTCCCAGGGTGTGTGCTCTCGTTGGAATTATACTTGTTGTGTCCTGTTCCTTCGCCGATCTAATACTCGCGCGATTTCGCTCCTCTTCCGACCAGTTCAGCCCTAATTGCCCAAGATTAATTATGTGCGAGATGAAATTCCTGGCTGTTCGGGTGCGATGATTGCACGTGACTCCGTCCTCTCGGCAAGAACATTTTCGCGAGATGACACCCAGCTCGTGCGATACGTTGTATACGTTTCCTCCAATGTGTCTTATAATTAAATTGCCTCGAGGTTTATCGCGCTTTCGTCATCTTTTATTCAAAACTGTCCCGTCTGAAGTAATTACATTTTGATTCAGTCTTGATTAGATTTCAACGTTTCTTGATATTAATTTTTGTTTCAATCAATGATCGTAAAGGTGAATGTGTAAATGCAAAAAGTATAACGCTGTGAGGTGTGTACGAAACAATTTTTAAATAACGCAGTATCGTATCGAGGAAGAAGCCAAATATTAATCGATCATCGATCGATTTCAATAAATTCGGGAGTGGGAAATTTTTCTCCTGCTCGTCGCACCGCTCTCACAGACTCCATCTCTTGGCTTCGGGGTTTCGAGGTAGCCGGATCGGCAGAAAAGCGACTCGGGGTTGGCCAACCGAAATTTTGTATCCGATCGATTTATATAATTTTGTACACAATAAGAAAAGGAGTCCCCTCGATCCCGGGTCATCTAAAGAGTTCATAAGGAACTAAGATAAGTACACGGGAAAATATTTTATTTCGAGTTTTTGACAATTAACGCTAATAATTCATGTTATAATTTTATATAATATAATAAATTTTGTTAAATTTCTCTCACAACGCTCATAACATAATTTTTGTTTTGTTCTCTCTGGAAAGGAAATGGTTGATTCCGAAGAAAAAAATGATATTTGACGAAACTTTCAAGATTCTCGATAACGTAGGCCAAGTTTGAAATTAACGATTCGGCGTTCGATGGTGTTGCGAACCCGTCCATAATCCGTGACTGTTCTCTATGTCGGGGCATAACTCATAATGCGCAGCGGCGCGTCCGCTTTTCCCTCTGACTGTCGATGGTAATCGTAACTTTTCCAGATGAAAAAACTTCTCTTTCTCTCGCACTCTGTCTCGTGGTGACGCTTGGAGAGAACTGTGCCCGCGTATAGTCTTCGTCGTTTTATACGCAAGGCTGAGTTGGCCATGGGGTTCGAAACTTTACCACCGACCGCCTTAATACGTCCTTTTTCTCACTCGGTCGTTTTAACTTACGGCGCTCCTCTTCTTTCTCCTGACCGTTCCATTCGGACCGGGAGTTAAACACGAAAAAAAGCAAACTTCTGTCCATCCAGAATGTTTTTTACGCCTTTCATCCTTAATCTTCTCGTACTGCGGAGTAATTTCACCACCGGAGCCTTTTCTCGTTCATTTTTTTTCCTGGTCTCTCGCTCTCATTGTCTCTCATTCGAATTTCAAAACTACCCCGAGCTACGTTCCAACCTCTCGTCGCACGCCGATCTGTTGTGTCGCAAACTCTTTACCGACTACGGCATTGTAATGTAAAGCCGCATTAACGAGAACTCACGGTACCAATTTGAAAAAGCAAGCCTCTATTCTCAGGGATTTTTTTGCAGATTACTGAAATCATGAGATTCGTGTTTTTATCAGTGATAACTGGAATTTGATGCAAAGAAATTGTTTTCTCGTATTTACTTATTTTTCTACAGAGCTCTCTGAGAATACATTTCGTGGGCTTTGCGTTGAATTTTATGCACATCTTGTTATGCTTTTTCACACATTTGAGTTGCTTCATTCTCGCCAACAGCCTCTGCGAGGTCTAACGAGATGCGGATCGTGAAATCTCATCTGTTTTATTTAGCTCGGTTTCGAGTGTTCGCTTTTATTCTCGTTGCTTCAGTTTTCGCGGATAGAGTGTCCTCGACGCAACAACTATTTCTTCCTTGCTCGTTCATTCAGAAGTAACAGCCAGTCGTGCATATCCAGCGTCCTTTTAAAGGGAACCTGTGCATATTCACTTTTAAACAGACGTTTCCAACGCCGACTACGTTTCCAAAAGTTTAATGCTCTTGATTTTCCATTTCCTCGTTTAACCTTTTTGGCTTACGCTCATCTGAATATTCTTCTGCTGTGGACATTAACTCGAAGGAAGAAAAAGTGTGCCATGTGATATGATTTTCAAAAATTTATTTCGTGGGATTATTCAACTTTTTATTTAGAATCAAGATCTTTGGTATTATGACATTTTGCGACCTTATCAATAATGATTTTTCTGCAGCGGATTATCAGACTGACATTTCGTTACATAACAGAACGAACTTTCGTGACTTTATCCCAGCTATTAAGTCGATTCTTCATAAATTCAACTGACGGGCAAATCGTTCTGATGAATGCAATCGTGAATCTCTCAGCATTTTATTTCAACGTTACTATGAAAAGTTTCCACTTTTGCATGACATTAATCGGTTTGCAGTACATTTATAAAATGTTACAAGGTCTCCTCGATGAGTTGTGATTTGAGGACACTGTGGTGCAGTATTGAACTTGAATAAATAAAAAAAATAAGTTTATCGATCACGTAACACATTTGATTAAAGAAACATGGCACGAAATGCAATGACAAATCAGTAACTAATTTTTGAGGCAGAACAACATCCCTGCTCAAAATTTGTCTACTCAACAATTCAAAAAAACAATATCCAATCTGTATAACAATATCGAGCAGACAAATTTTGAGCAGAAAATTTTATTCATTGACATTAATCATTGTGGCGTATATCAAATTTTATGGTCACCTCGAGATTTCTATATCGGTCGTGATTATTCCTCGAGGCTCGAAATTTCGGTGATAAATTCAGTTAACGTATGATCCCACAAATTGCCCTCACTGTTTTTCTTCCTCCTTTCTTGGATGGTTAATAGCGGCAACTATTCTCAAACGATCGCTCTCAAAAGGGGGAACGAAGCGAACCCTCGCTTTTTCCCGTTCACGCACTTTCTGCCAGAGAAAGACGGAGAATCTGCCAAGCTTGATTCACTGGATCGCGTTTCCATCCACTTTCACCTGACGAAACACCAACTAAGCGTTCTCTCCCGATAACTAATTGCTTCGGTTTTTACTGCGCTTTTTTTCCCGCAAAACCTTCCGTACTTGGCGGTCGTGAATTATTCAGGATATGGAGAATAATAGGAAGGGTCAAAGTAGTGGTAAGAATCTTCCATTGCGAACGAGAGGCTCGAGCGATTTCAAACTGTGAAACATTCTTCGCGAAGAATTCACTTACGATCTTAAAATAGATTATCCTTTCTCCAGAGAAAATGAAATATAAGAGACATCCGTCCATTTTTAATTTGATATTCAGTTGTCACGGAGTGTTTAGTAGACGAAGCCCTGAGTGATCGAGGTCAAAAAGTAGAAAATTCCTCACAAAGAATTTACTTACAATCTTGACAATAGGTTTCTCGTTCTCTCGAGAAACGAAATATTAACCACGACCTCTGTCCATTTTTAATTTAATTTTCCAGCACGAGACTGGAGACTGTCACTGGCCGAGGAATGACTCTCGAGGGGGAAAATAAAGAGAAAGCGTTGAATCACATTGGTCGTGGAGCTTTTCTAATCCTGGAAGATTCACAAGCCCACGAGGATTTACTTTTAGTGTTGGACTCGCGTGAATTCACATTGGGGAGGAAAAGAGTGAAAGAAGGAGAAAAAGGGAAAAGTTGAAGGCAGGAAAGTGGGAAAGAAAGGACTGTTGGTTGGAGAGAAAAGGATCGTCTTGTACGAGGATTCTTGAGACCTTTGGTCAAAGATTCGCCTTCCGAGCCATTTCATCCGATTCCTCGGAAACACTCCGATTTCTCACTTCGTCAAATAACCATTCGTCCCTATTCGCTTTCTCTGGTCATCCCATCCACCCGCGCTTAACATTTTTTTGTCCTCTTAAATATTTTATTTTCTTCGTTCTCTTGGTTGATTTAGCATTGGTCAAGTCTCATCTTAGTTTTTGTTCTATTTTTTTTCATTCATTTTATTTAAGATGGAACGCTACCTATATAAAAAAGAGAGATTTCGATGGAAATTGGTAGATACGTTCGAAATTGACTAAAACGTTTGCTTCAAAAGTTTCAACAGATTCAATTTACCGCTTCTGCGAAAATCAAATTCGTTTTCTACATTGAATCTTATAGAAAAAGGTAAAAAACATTGAAAAACTACCGTTAAAAAAGCGACCTCTCGATGAAACTAACACATCTGAATGAGACAACTGTCATGATTACTCCCGCCCTTCTTGAGCTTGAGCAGGTCAGCGAACAGTAAAAACTGAATCTATTACGCGGCGTTGTCGCTATCAAACCAAAATATTTAATATATTGAAATTTTAAAAAAATAACTAAGTCTTTACTCGATAGATTTTTTTGAATGTTGGGTGTTGAGGGGAAGAAATTCGTAATGGACAGCAAGCATATTATGTGGGGAATTCCGTCGGTTATTCCTTCTTTTTTTATATATATTTACTTGTACTTCTTTTACATTCAAGTATTATGTAGAACGTAGATAATAAGAAAATTTTCTTTCTTTTTTTTGTTTGGGGGACTAACAGCCGAACATCTGCGAGGCTAAGTCATTTATGACGGAATCTCGCAGCGCACGTACCTTCGTAGTTTTTTCATTTGTTTGAGAGAAGGAATTAGAATAGAATAATACATTTTTGCCTTGGTTTCCCTTTGGCAAGGATAATAAACAATTTACAACTTTGTGTATGTAAGTACAAAAGTACAATAATAATACATAATAATATAAAATAACATTCTTAATAAAAATCAATCAGTTTCTTTCGCAACAATTAATAAATTTCGTAACTAGAATATTCTTAATCAGTGATTAACGATCAATAATAATAAAAACAGGCTGTCTCATTTTTATCACAAATACTAGCGAGTTGCTCTCTGACTTATTCCCTTTGATTCAATAGATGCGACCATAGACCCACCTTGAAAGCCGAAAGAGAGCTCAATAAACGGAGATTAGATGGAAGTGAGTGCTAAAAATACGCAGATCCAAGTGCAAAGGACTTGTGCAGAGAAACTGTGCGGTGATTCGGAATGTGTAACGTGAGCCCGGATTCTTGACGGGAAGGTTTATAAGTTAAATGGGCAAATGGAAAAAGATCTCGAATGTACGCTGGTCTATCGTCTCGAAGAAGTTTATATATGAATAAGCTTAGGAAATATAATCGGCGATTTATGGAGAATTCCTAATTGCGCGGTGCGTTTGTCTCCTCGAAAGGTGGTGTGCCCTAGCGGTACGCCCCCTCTCCTCCGCAAAAATGGGACCGAACCCAAAAATGGGATGTCATCGTGAACGGCGGTATATTTAAAGGAAAATTCGCGCCGCAGCGGACAGTCAAGCTTTGTATTTGGGACGAGTTCCCTCAATTTTTTGAGACGACTTCTAAAAAAAACGCGCCGACAGCGTTACTTGACTCTTACACATTGATTCTTTGTATTTTACTGTTATTCTCTTATTAATAAATAAGGTGTTTTTTTGTTAATGTCATCAAGTGATGACAACCTTTTTTATTAGTAAAACAGTCAACATCAAAGTTTATCAACCACCTATCCCACTAACCACTAACACGTCGGATAGGAACGTCGAAACATCGGTGTAGGTGCGACGTAACAAGAAGCGTTTTTTGTCAATCTCAGGGGTAGCGTTCTACCTTAAATACAGCTGGTAATAAACTCGCTATTTTTATACTTTACCAATTTCACAGACACAATGCTCATAATCCTTTTGAAATTTGGTGGGCACTTTTCTTGGTATTTCAAAAGTATTATCTCCATTTTTTAACAAAATCTCTCTTCTAACCATACAAAAAATGCGAATTCGTGAATTTTTTTATTGAAAAATGTGTACAAATGTATGAAAACTGGACAACTTTATTGCAAAATATATGTTTCTCTATTGAAAAAAGTACAACGTATAAATTTCTACAATTGATAGTGAAATTTATTGGAAAATATAGATTTAAGAATTTACGAAATCCATAATGACGCGTGTTAATTTCTTTTTTAATTATCTTTTAAATTATCTTTCTAAACTTCTTCTAAACTTCCAAAAATTTGGCAAGCACTTTTTGGAAGTCATTATCTACGATTATGCGAATTTTCATGAAAATCGCTCTTTTTTGGAGTTAGGGTACACCATCCTTAAGTTAAATGCGCCACTTTAATACGTTTTACTTATTGTTGGTATTATCATCACAATTTTTTATATCATATTTATCAATATTTAAATTTCACGTTAGTCTCTATCAAATTTTATAAATATTTTCCCTCAGTAAATTGGAACAATGCAATTTTTGCACAATATCGCGTGGAATCTCCCGTTTTCTTCATTTATCTAGATGACAGGATAAGTAGTCTCGAAAAATTCTTGCAACGTGACCAGAAATGCCGGGAGGTGCGGTTTTGCTTAGCAAAGTAGTTCACGTTTTGGCTTTCTTTTCGATTATGTAATGCATGTACCTACATAAGGAAGTACATTACAAAATGCCGGGGTATGCTCTGCGTAAACTGCATCCATACCTCCAGAGCTGTGGGCGATAGCGCACAACGCGAGCATATTTCGGAATCCTCGTCGATGTCATTTACATATCACGCCACTACAAACATTTTCCGCGCTCGCTTTAGCTGTCCGTTTCTACAGAGATCACGTAGTGTTTCCTCTTCCAGTTTCTCGCATATTTTCTCTTATCCACCGGTTGGAAATAAACTTCCCGATTTCCCGTACATGCGTTGTATGGACTCGCAAAATTGTTCGATATCTTTTTGCGTCTTTTTCTGCATCATTTTTTCGATTTCTATATTTTTTTCTTGTTTTTTTATTTAGTGTTTAAATTCATGGTTTATGTAGCGCGATGCAGTAACCGAGCTATCGTTCTGAAATTTTGATTTGGAGATCGAGTAAAGCCATCGAAAGCCTCACCGAAGGTTTCCCTCGTCTTCGTAACATTTTTTTCTCCCTTTCTGTCTCTTTATCTCTTTTTTAACTCCCCGTTGCTGGTTTAATAGGGAAATCTCCGGCATTTGAGCTTTGTGGTGTGGATCAAACGGCGAAGAGCTCGCGCTAATTAAATTTCATGACGCTCCGCTCCCGGAGACGCGCGCGCTTTTGCAATTTAAATTCGTTGACATGTTAAATTAGTTTGTTGATCCCTTGATCGGAGCATCGGAACGTCAGACCCTTAAAACGCAACGAGGGAAAAGAGGGAATTTTTTTCTCCAAACGAGTTCAAATACTTCGTTGCTGAACAAAATATGTTCTGTACGCGTTTTAATGCAAGAAAAACTGCAGGATTATCCTTACACTGTTTCACCAATTTAATCTAATAATCTGAAAGAATAATTTCTACATGAAGAAATGTTTATTAAATAAAAAAACATGCTTGGACATAGAAAGTAACATTTAACAGATTGCATTTTAACTGGATTAAAAAATTCCCGTGCATAAGTTAATACAATTTTATAATTTTCTGTCCTTTCGCCAATCCTTTTCTTGCCACTAAAATGGACTGTTTATAAAGGTATGCAAAATTTAATCTTGGTTATATACTCGTGGGATAAAATGCACGTGGAGATTGCGAGCGTGCGGTTGATTTATAAAGTCTGGATGAAAAAAAGAACGACCCAAAACACTCTGTACGCTCGTCGGGGCTACGCGTGTATATATAGCTACGTGTTAGGTGTACGTATGTAAACAAACATATGCAAATGTTACGTGCAGAGAAGGCTTCCTCTTTTTTCTCGCCTCGGAATTCCGGGCCATGCGATTCGCGGATGAAAATAGAAGAAAAGAAATTGGGAAGAGGCTTATGGTGGACGCGAAAAATGAAAAATTCGCACGCGTCATTGCATCTCTGAATAGTATATACGTACGTAGTAGTATATACATGCGTACATCCAATGGGATGAATCGTTGCAACGAATTCCCCGAAACTCTGGAACCCAAAGAATCGAGTACGGGGATTTTCATTTCGCGATACGACGTGTCGGCTTTTCTCGGCTCTCCTACGTCTGTGCAAACCCCTGGCTGTTGTATGTGCGCCAGAACGCTCCGGGCTATGCGCGGACTCCACCGGTAAATGAAAATATGCGAGTCCTGACGTTTCAACATTTTTATCGCGCGGGAACCCGATTGTTGGAAAGCCGGAAAGAGAAAACGAGCTTTTTGTAGCCAACTAAGAGCACTTTGCGTGAATAATTTCATCACGAGTCTCCCTTGTATATAGATTGGGTAAAAACTACCATTCCAGCATTTAAGAGGTAATGTCGTTTGAGAATTTTCAAAAAATATAAAATTGTCCTTTCGACTTTCGAATTGCGTTTGGAAAATTTGAAAAATAAAAAATTATTCAACGATAAAAGCCAAATATGTATTTGATGGAAACGCAAATTAAAGTATTTCGGTAGTATAAATGAAAATGATGAGAATTTGATGGAATTTAGATAAAATGTCTCTGTACGACGAATATGAGAAAATTAGTTTTTTTTTTCAAACTTTCATTTTTGTCAAACAAAAAAAAATTATTCATTCCACGTCGAAAATCAAAGGAATCGTTTCTTGTGGTCGTGTTCCTAAAAAACACGAGTTTTAACGCTCTAGTTCGGCGAATGAAAATTATTTAAAAAATTGGATTTTCAAAATATATCCCTAAAGCTATCAAGCAGACTTTAAATTAAATACTACGTCGCGACGAGAAATTATTAAAAATATTAAATTTTCTTTTGATGCTATACAGCCACACTCTTACACTCGTTAAAAAATGAAAAACAAATGAAAGTAAAACAAAGAACGAACAGGGCAAAGAGCGTACATTCTCAACCGTCAATTTGCGAGGGAACACGTGCCAATGAACTTAGCATTAATCGTTTGTTGTCGAAGGCAGTAGACGTGCTCTGGGAGCTCGCGAAATGGTTGTACATCGAAAATAAAACTCGACGGGTACGACGCTTTCGTGCAACAAGAATCGTGCTCTGAATAATGAGCTTTCTCTACCGCGTTCTCAGCATTTTACGAGTAAAACGGATATTCGCCTTTTCTCTCTCTCTATACCCCGAACTTTTTTCTCTTCCATCCGAGGTTTCGCAAAAAATCATCGCGCAAGTACGGAAAAAAGGCGCGACCGCAAAACGCGTTTTGCCCTCGGATTTTGTGCTCGCTTGCACCCTTGGCTATGCCGAAACTGTGCACACAGACGTGGGAAGAAGTAAAAGAGAGAGAGAGAGAGAGAGAGAGAGAGAGAGAAGAAAAAAAGCGAAAGAAAAAAAAGCGAGGATGGAAAAGCAGCGAGCCACTTTTCTTTTTGCCGGCAGTCGTCCATCAAATCAGCGTACCCAACCTCAACTGCACATCCCTCGTGCGAGCACGCTCAACTTCCGGCGTAATATTCATCCCTCCCATTCAGCCCTTTTCCTCGCATCCCGGGAATATTTCACACAGCCCGCGATATTACATACACGAGTTTTATTTTACGTTGTTTATACGCGCTCTCGCGTGCATCTGTGTGCTCAACAAACAGTTTTTACCCGCATGTGATACGTTTTGATCCACCTTCGACCCCTTCCAACCTCGTATACTGAAATCTACGAGCGTTTACGAGTCGCGAGCAAGAGATCTACGAGCAAAGAGCACGAACGTTTCGGACTGGCTTCTCTCCTGGCTTCGCGGAATAAAAAAGGGGAAAGGAATAAAAATAAAAGTGGATTGTCCAGGGGTAAGAGCAACGTTGGATCGCGTTCCATACGACATGCACAATTTCTTCGTCAGATGCTGGAGAAAAATTGCCGACTGCATACAATGTTGAACAAACGATCTCATCCGGAAATCGTCCCAACCGCGATCCCTTCGTATCCTTCGTATAAAAAGTGCACAGGAATGTTGAAGCATTGCTCTGGATTTAACGCGAATGAAATATTATTTGTTCTGTTAAGAAGATAAAGTTTGCTTTGATTTATGAGTCCACTGAAATTTTCTCTTTTGGCATGGAGATTAAGTTTACATGGAGAAACGTGAGAAAATTAATTAAGTATGAAGCACATGCAAGTGATTTTCTTTTATTTGGAGAAAAAATTAATTTTTCATTCTATTTTTGTCAAGTTCTTACTTTTTTATGATGAATAGAAGAAATCCTCTCCTTAAAATCGTCTCTTTACCTCCATCTATGCCCAGCTCAGCGGATCGCATATTTAAAAATATAGACCTTTTTTATACAATAACAAAGTGGAAGTATCCTGCACTAGGCATGATTTATGTCCTCAGCTCTAAAATCAACTCGCAGAAAAAAGAACATAAAAGATCGGAACATCATCGTCCCTATAATAATCTACAATTGGTCCATTCTCGACTATACCCGCAAAAAAATATCGACACCTATAATTTTTGAACTTATTATTTTCTCGTTATCTGCAAAGTAGGAAAAAAAATGCAAACCTCATCTTTTCGCTTGTGCATCGTATTTGTAACTCTTTTTTGTTCTTTTCTTCTCTTTTTCACGGATTTCCAAGGCTAAAGGGCTCCCGAAGCAGAGCTGCGAGAGCTCCGAAATGAGCCTGGAACTGCTCATTGCATAAGTGATGCACGCGCGCGTACATTTGTAAACACGTGTAAAGATACACGTGAAGGAAAGAGGTACGTACAAGCATGTTCCATAAAACCGAGAAGCTGCGCGTTGATGAATAATTCCCGGTGACTCGTTCTCACCGTGCTGAGAGTCGAGTACGCGCTCCCGTGTGTATTCTCAAAGGTGTTAAGCTGCACGGAGCGAGGCTACGCACTCGGAACGTCACAACGACTCTCGACGCTTCTTGCACGGATTCAAATGGGCAAAGCCAGCGACGAGAAACATTTTCTCCTTGAGCACCGAGTACGCACGGAATGAATAAAATAATAAGACTCAATTGGGAGGAAACATCCGTCGATGACAACCGTAAATATACTTTGCAGAGTTGCCAGAACCAGCTCAACATTTTTGTGCTCAGCCGAATGAAAAAAATGTTTTTTTTTTACTCGTGAGTAGTAAAAGTTACACCGAGCGGATTCGATGAACCACTTAAGCTCGTAAATTTTTATCGATGTTGAAGAACCGAGTTTCTCGTGAAAATGCGACCGTAAACAACCGGAAAAGAAAATACTCGAGGATTGAGGCTTTAGAGCTCGCACGTTCGCGCGAATCGAGGATTTTTCCGGATAAATTGTATTCGATGCGAGGTTGGAATAAAAGTAAGAAAGTCACTCCGATTTTTCGTAAACACGCCGATAAATTTGAGAGTGAACGAAACCAACTCATTTACGATTTAAGATAAAAAAAGGAATTTACGTATTCGAGAAATATAAGAAAATAATGAAGGCGTAATCTTGGATGATTTTTCCTCTGCGAATCGCTTGGAAAACGTTTTGATCCACATTTTATTTTCCAGGATTGGAATATAGCAAAGCGAAAGTTTTATGGTCGATCGGACCGGTGTGTACCGGGGCAACGGCGCTTCGAAAGCTGCTGCTGCCATGTGCCAGTGTTGCTTTACGATCGTCCCGCTTGGGCTTTGCCGAAGGAGCGATGCACGAGCTTCCGGCAGGACGCCAGAGCATTATTTACGCCACGAAACAAGTCCAATAAACACGCGCGAGCATCGGAATAAGAGACCGAGAAGGAGAGAAGGCGAGTTACGAAGGAACGAAGAAGGAAAGAGCAGAAAAAAAGGTTCCAGCGCGCTTGGGTATAGAGATGACGATACTTTTTATTTACGAGAAAACGCAAGCCCGTCTCTCTCTCTCTCTCTCTCTCTCTCTCTCTCTCTCTCTCTCTCTCTCTCTCTCTCTCTCTCTCTCTCTCTGTGTGTTCGTACAAAGCTTTTTAAACCTCGTGACGTCGCACGTTTGGTCCCTCGTGGATCAGCCAATTTTCCGTTTCCAAAGCACTAAACGTCTACCCGGGGAGCAAACGTTCTTCATTTATACAAAAGTACCAGAGAAAAGAGAAAATTGTCCGCTGATCGAACGTGCACCGTTTCGCTCTGTGATCAGCGCTGTGGAAAAACAGAAATCGATTTTCTTTGATTCGCTCGCGATTTAGCAAAAAATTGTTTTGCTCGCATACATTTGGAGCATTCAGTAAAACGGAGGAAAAACTTCTTCGGGGAAGTGAACTTTGAACTTCACCATTCGTGAAGTTCAAAATGAGAAAGACCGGCACGTGGCGGAGTAATCACTCAAACTAGCGCGAGTTAATCCTTCCAGTTCTCGCGTTCAATCTTCCATTCCCATTCGCGGGTTTATATACGAGTCTCTACGTACTCCGTACTTATCATTGTTCGTCTTTAAACATTCGTACTACGCGCCGCACGTATTTTTATTTACAGAGCTAAAATTGCCATCTTCTTCGTGACCTGGCATTCGGAACCACAGAAAATACGTTATCCGGGATTTCTCGCGTCGCTCGCCTCGTACACATTCATCTACGCCACTCTTTCTGTACCGCGACATCATATTTCTCAGTGTTCCACTCTACTCTTCCATTCCACGACGTCTATTCTTCTGCTCATAACTCCGACGCCCTTTTCTTCCTTCAGTGCGCCTCATCGCATGATTTCCAACGCCATCCCCTTCCACTGCTCTTGTACTCCACAAAAGCCGGGAGACAAAGATCCGAACGATGACAAACGCGGGAACGGGCGCACTCGTGAGCTTTCTCACTTTATGAACGAATCCGAACAACAATCTTGTCTCTCTTGTATATTGCTCCTAGAATCCATCAGGAGACTCGTGTTCATTCGTCTTGACTTAATGAACTTGTAATACGAGCTTATGAAATTATGGAGTATAAATTAATATACATTAAGGTATATAGTTGTCGCCTGAAATTTTTTGAGACAAATTTTTTTAAAACAATATCTCGACTTCTGGATTATAAAACGTCTTGAAATTTGGTATACATTTTTATTCAAGTATTATCTAGGCCTATGCAAAATTTAAAAAAAATTTTTCAAAAAATTTCACACTACTTTGAGGTAAAAGTCGCGTGAAATTTTTGTAAGATTGAATTTTTTTTTAATTTTGCATAGGCCTAGATAATACTTAAATAAAAATGTATACCAAATTTCAAGACGTTTTACCATCCAGAAGTTCAAATATCGATTTTTAAAATTCGTCTCTAATACACTCGTTTTTATGGCAGACATTTTTTATTATAATTATTTTTATGTCAAAATCTATGTAGTCTAAAATCTAAAATCAAAAAATGACTATTTTTATCTCAAAATATCTGATGGGCATTTTTTAAATCAAGCGTTAATAAAAATATCTTGCCATAAGAACGTGTGTATTAGAGATGAATTTCGAAAACCAATATCTCGACTTCTAGATGATAAAACTTCTTCAAATTCGGATTGAATGTTTATTTAAGTATTATCTAAAGTCCATGCAAAAATTAAAAAAAAATCTGTCTCAAAAAATTTCACGCGACTCCCATCTTAAATATTAATGTAAACAATATCAACAGATATTCCTACAGATTCCTATTTATATATTTTTTTATTAAATCGATTTAAACAATATGCGATTATGCGTTTAATGACACTTTTAATGAAAAACGTTTTCATTTTGCTCGAATGCATACTTTATTACTTTCAATTTTTCGAAATTGATTTTTCTATTTTTTCAACTACTGAAAAAGGACGTTCACTTTTTTCTTCCTATTTTCCCGTACGCATTCAGTGTGGCATCGAGAGTGATATCGGAGCTATATAACGTGCACGTTATAGAGATAACTCGAACCTGGCCCATATGGCTTGAAATGAAAAGTGCGAGGCTGCGTATTAGGCGCGTCTCTGATTTTTTTCTCTTTTCTCCTATTGGAGTGACTCCGTTCGGGTGGATTTTCCCCGAGATTCTCCAACACGCGTGAATTCGTACGTGAGAAAATTTTCGGTTATCGGTTCGCGTTCTCTTTTCTCTCAACTACGTGAAACTTTTTGAAATTCAATTTTTGAACGTTATCTATATTTTTCTTCGAGCACATTGAGCTTTTTTCAGTTGTTGTTCACCAGGTTGAAGAACCAAGACTATGTAGACGGTTTTCATTCTCTACGAGCTGAGCAAAACTTTCAGCAATTGCTTTGTTCGAAACGTTTCGGCATTTCGTCGCATCTGTCCATTTCCTGTATGTCACGTAGTGCGAATCAGGGGTCGCAAGCAATTCTCGCTTTGTACGCTTCAAAATGATCTCTCAACGAGCATGCGACAAAAATTTATCTACAGAGTGTTCCAGAAAGATTTTTCATCAATTTTCATGTGAAACTTTTTCTAAAAAACTTTTAATTCAAAATCTCAGTTAGTTTCAATATTTACTAAACAATTTCGCTATGCAAATCTCATAATGGATAGCGATTTCGTTAACGGAACAAAACTGGCTTATTCAGCTCTCGATCCATTAATCAATTAATAAGAAACGAGAATTATACGGTTATGTTGGCCTTTGATATCCCTCGGGTATAAGGAGGAAGCAAATTGAATCCAACAAATCTGAAATCCTCGTGGCCTTCGTGCAGTAATACACGGGATAACCGAATAGAAAGGTTCGCTGTTCTGTACTTCGGTAGGGCTCCGTATATCCGTATACGATATGCGGTGACCAAGCAAGTCCGGCTTGACTTTTGCCTGCAAAACTCCATGGCGGATCTCTCGCTCTTCTCCCTTGCCCCTCTGGGATTTTAGCTGCTCGAGCACCGCGAACAAATTGCAACGACGAACTTAGCTTCCGGACTAAATCCTACCCTTTATATTTAAACCAAGGTTCCGCTACAAATCCTACCATGCAATTTCTAGTCGTTCCCTCTCATCCGCATACTTTCATTTTTTCTTACAAATTCAACTACGATACTTTTTATAATAACTTATTCAGCATCCAATTTTCATGACGTTTGAGAGTTATTGGACTTTATGGACTCGGATCTTTATCGCGTAACGAAAGATAAAGTTCGAAAGACAGGAGTCAAAGTGATTAAAATGTGACACGCTAATGGATACGTCCGGTTTAATGCCTCGCAGATGCAGAGAACAAGAACGGCGAGCTCGTAAAGATCGCGATATTCGAAATATTCAGGTTACATTTTCTCAAGCTTTTAGCGATATGAAGTTTTTTACACTGATTCTCGTTCATTTACGTAAGAGATTAAATAAAATAATCTCCGTATAATTCTTTTTTACAAAAAGAAACATTTTATTCCCATGATCTTTACGGAATTTAATATTAAACTTCGTATCATACTAACGTGGTAATTTCTAACACTTGCTCTCGATTTACGTTCCTCGCAACATTGCCACCTCTGGGAAATTCCCACGGCATTAATAAAATTTCTGCAACCGAGCGAATTTGATAATCGCATTCAAAACTACCATTCAAGAAGTATTCCGGTGTGCTCCATTGTCTTGAACCCTAAAGAGACAAATGAGGATTATACATACAAAATTACGACGAATTCACTTCAATTTCGTATTTCGACTCATTTCTGTACGGAAAATTGAACGGAGCGTAAAATATTTCCAAATGAAATATAAAGGGATTACGTCGTACCCGGAACGATGATTTATTTTTATACGTCCTGTAGATCGATGTGTACACAAGCATTTTGATTCATTCGGTACGGTAGGATGAGCTTGGCGTGTCCGGGTGAGCGACGTGCGTACACGTCTCCTGGCACCACCAGGGAAATACAAGAAACGTGAGTGCTTCTCCGGCCGTATTCGTGAGATTTTCTACGAACGTGGAGGGCTACGCGAGCGAGATGAAAGACTGAAAATCGTGAAAAAACGAGGAAGAGCGAACGTTCTTCCCAGAGCATTACATCCATAGATGCATGGAACGTAACGGAAAATCTTTCACGAGTTCAACATTTCGTTTGTACACTTGGGAATCGCTTGGAAGAGAAGACGCGTGCGTGTGGAAGGAGAAACGGCTTAGCTCGCGAGCCGCGTCTGAACGAACGCAGGCGACTCATTGATCGTTATTTCGCTTCGCGCTTTCTCGCTCTGACTTTTCTCGAGTTTCACAAAGCTCGAGAATAATACGTGTTCTTCCTCTTCACTTTCAATCCCGCCCTTCTCATTCTTCTTTTAATTCAATTCCCTCGTTCATCTTTTTTTCCCTCTCAATCCCGGACTTGCTAAGCCATTATTGTCTTTTATTTCTCTCCGTCTCGATCTTCAGATTTTATGCCTCTTCTTACGACTGTAACTTCGCACGATGGAGTGAAACATTACCGGGGAAAAGAAAGATCGAGAACGAAATTAAAATTCGGATTGACAGGAGATGTTTATCGAATCTTTGCCATTTTTTAGAAAAATACTCGCGAAATGTTCGGTCATGTTTTATTTCTTTCCTCTGATTTTTATTAAATCGCCTTCAGGTCGATGTGTTAAGGGAATTGAGAAAGTGCCACTCGAAAGCATTTTTTTCTCGCTTTGAAAACAAATCGATAAAGTTGCGTGAAAGTGAATGTAGTGTGCACGGTTTTTCGTGTTTTTTGCGTGTAACTCGTTCTTTTTTTTGCGCCATGTAGATTTGTGATCGCGCTTAATGAGGAAATACATCAAAGGTGAAAAGCACCGGGTCTGGGGCTCATTAAGCATGCTTAGTTCGTATCAAGTTTTTCTTCCTTCTCCTATTATTATTTTCACGTCAATGCTTGTCGTAAGCTTTCGCTGTAGATCGCGAACAAAAGAAATGAATTCTAAAGAGGGTGAGAGAAATGAAGAAATAAATCAACCGCTGTTTGTACGTTTGCGAGGGTTGCCCACGATCGATTCAATATTGTCTCGAATACAATACTTTCAACGCGACGATGAATTTATTAAAACGAACACGTAAAATTATTTCCGTGTGAAATTCGACCACCTGCAATAATATTATTGAAAATTCGCATCAATTAATTTTCAAATGAATAGAAACGACGATAGAAACCGAAAGATGAAGAACGAATTCGTCACATTTAATAAGTTATTGATTCGATACGTAATATTTAGGGTTAAAAAAAATTGCAGGCATTTTTAAATTATTTAAAAAAGTAAAAATATTCCAAACACAATATTCAATTCACGTAAAGAAATCGATTCGTAGAGGCCTCTCGAGAAATCAGTTTTTTTCCGGCTCTCAGTTTGGTCTGTAAGTAAATAGTGTCCGAAAAATTTGTGGTATAAAAAGCTCCCGTTTATTCCGTATAGTGGATATAAATAACACTCGTGTGTACGTGGGAAGTTAGTCGGCCGGGACGACACATAGCTCGATGAATAATTGACGAGGACGTGATGAAGTGCAACGCTCACCATTGTTCTTGTATAGGCGAGGGTGTCGAAGTAAAGCTTCCGAGGGTTAGCGAGAATGAGGAAGTTGCTTATTGGTGGCTTTTCTTCTTCGTGGGAGAGAAAAAGATGCAGCGAGGGATAGCGAGTGAGGCAGAGATAGGGAAGAATGTACTTGAATCCGCGATCGATATTCCTCTC
Organism: Cremastinae sp. B BG-2022a; assembly: GCA_030522605.1. Classification (NCBI taxonomy): domain Eukaryota; kingdom Metazoa; phylum Arthropoda; class Insecta; order Hymenoptera; family Ichneumonidae; species Cremastinae sp. B BG-2022a. Next base: position 23,381 of record JAPYYX010000975.1, read on the forward strand.
CACTCGTCCAACTCCCTCGCACCCTTTCCCCTCTCTATCTTCCGCTGTGGCAGCAAATGACTCAATAATGCATCATCGAGTCGTTATAAGAGACCTCGAATGCCGAGAACATTACGGCATTCAACGAAGCACGAGCAACGATGAGAAAGAGAGTGAGACTGAAGTATAGTCTCGTTGGAAAAAGAGTTTGCAATTTCCACAAGTGCCACAAGGGAATCGATCCGCGAGTAAGCAGTTTCTATTGACTTGTCCCTATTTACAGTTTTTTATGATTATAATTTACTATTTTTTTTACTAAAAAACAATCTTCACCTCGATTGATGTATTTTTTCCGATTGCATCGAGTTTAAAGAGGTTTCGTTCTTGTAGTAATTTTTTTACTTGATATGGAAATATTGATTGAGTATTCATAATTTCTTGCAAAAAGAATTTACTATTTTTTATTTTGAAAAATAACTACAATCGGGGTATTTTTTCAATTGCTCCAAATGTGCAGTAATTTTTCATTGAAGAGTTCTTTCAGTACTTTTTATTTTAGCCCGTATGAAAATGATTTCCTTGATTCCATTCATTCTTTGTTCCCAATATTATTTTTCACTACAAATGGATTTTTTCAACCATCTGTCTGATTTTATTTTTGCAGTGCGACGAAATTTACGATAGTTCTCCTAAAGGTTTTTTGTTTTCGGTACGTTCGAATGTACATGAAGGATGTAAAGTCACTCGAAGTATTCAACGTCTGTAAAAAAAATAGGAATCGAAAAAAACGTCTCGTAAAGAATAGAAGAACCGGAGAGCGTATTTCACGATCCTTGGTAGCATTACTCATTGAAGTTTATTGATAAACTGTCCGTTTGTGGACAGGATACTCCTCGGTCGGGCGTTAAAGAGAGACGGAACACGCGACGTCTGTCACACACGTTAGCGATCATCGGACGGGACTGCACGGCTGAAAGGCTCCGCTTAAAATATTGATTTAGCCGAGAGATAGAAAGTACATCCGCAAACTGGCTCGAACTAATACGAGCGTGGGTGCTTACATTTCTACGCGGGAGAGAAGCGTTGAATAATATATATGTATGTACTCGAATTCGCGTGTTTCGCGAATGACGGGACGAAACGAGCGGAGTGAGCGAGCACTCGCGACCGAAGAGGAGAAAAGCATGGGTCAACGTTCTATTGTTGCAGGTTTAGGTCCTCATAAAGAGCCGGGTTCGTCATTGTTTATTCGAGCTTGCCGCGTTTCTAAATCTCTATTAACGTTGTACAGAGACACAATCGCGAAACGAGAGGCGCGAATTCGGGCATCACGAAATTTCTATTTTCTTTAGCTCTCTCTGCTTCTGTTTCTACGTTCGAGAGCCCTTGTTTGTACGATAATTCGCGCTGAATTCTCTTGAGCGATCGAAACAATACTGGACCCCTGCTTTGCGTATCGAAGATAAGCAGAACATTCCAATAGCTTCTGGCACTTCTGTTCGTGGACAAAAGATTGAGATAGCCGAATCCCTGAGTGCTGCAAATCCAGCTGTTCGTAAACTACTCTGGAATATTTATTTTCCTTTTTTCCAGACACAATCATTACGGTGACTGAGAAGACAGCGTAAAAATTATTTCTACACGTACACGGGGGCTCATAAATTCTCTCACGGATCATAAAATTGTTTTACATTCTTGGACCTCTCTTTTCTGTTTTACGAGCACTTTCGGCCCGCGTTCGCTTACGAGGGATCAGCCCGAAAGTAACAACGTTAACCGAACAACGGAGATGTTTACATTGCATTTTTTTTCGTACACGCAAGAGGTATTCGAGACACTTTTGGCTCGTGGATATCGCGGAAAAAGAGGAGAGAATAAAATGTGCGAGTCAGAGTCCCAGGTGGTTTTTGCCTCTCCGGCGATATACTGCGGGGGCAGAAGTAGCGAGCAATATATACATTGGTGTTGGGAGAAGTAAGAGATTGAGCCCTTGGGGAAGAAATAATCAGCAGGTAAAGAGAGAACGAGGGACTCTTCCTTATTCCTCCACCTCGTCTCTTTTTTTTCTTCCTTCCATCGGTTACTTTTTATCCTTCTTTTGTCTTCTCGTTTACGGAAAACGTTGTGGGTGGTCCCGATATCGCTTTGCCCTTCGGGCCTTCTTTTTCTTATCGCATTTATGGCGGTTACGTGCGTTCCCGGCTCTTTCGCTCTGAAAACCATTGGGCCTGAGCTAAAGGGCGTAATCGTCATTATTCACTGAGGAAGAGTTTAATACGATATTTTTATCCGAAAGCGTTTTATATATTTATAAAAACGATTGTGTTAGATCATTAAAATTTTTCCTGAAATTTGAAAGAGTAGTCTTGAAAGAATGCTCTCATTCCTTACGTACACGAGATAACTCTTTGAGTAAGAATGTAAGAGCGACTAAATAAATTTTCTGCAGGTAGCTTTTGTTGTATTCTCGCGTCCTGACAAATGAGAACAATTGTTTGGTGATTTTTTTTCCTGTTTCGTTCTCGTTCTCCCCAAAATACTGTGACCATTTGAGTCTCTTATTCCCTCTGCGTTTATTCTGTCTGTGTTTCTTTTTTTGCTTTGTTTTATCCCCTTGGTTCGCGTCTCTCCTTCAACACAACGAGAATACAGGAGGTGAAGTGACGCGCTTTTTTCACGCACAGCACTCGTTCGTGTTTTCCGAGATCGAGCATCACTCTCGTCTGACACGTTACTTCTATCCTCTCGCACAACTTGACGAGAAATTGTAACGAACAGCTCTAATTCTGTAACACTTCTATTTCGTTGCAACCTGCTCTTGTATTGTTTTCCCCCTATATTGATTGATTCAAAATAAAAAAATCTCCAAATTGAAACATTTTTTGAACTATACGTATTCAGATTCATCTTCCTCATAGAATTTCTCTGCATCTCACAGTATGCTCCTTGCGGTAACATCTGGACCTCTAGATTTTGATAAGGTCCAAAGTATACGGCAGAAAGTTATTCCGTTAGTACATTTCTTAAACCTCCTTGCCGACGACCTTTAGTTCGACCTCAAAACTCTCATTAAGAAATTTCCTTCACTCCACAATTGGCCCTTCGGTGGGAGATCAAATTGACTTGGCGATTGACTTTGTTCTCAAGCTTCCCGCCCGGACTCTTTCTCTCATTTTCGTTTCATTTCACTTCCAAACTTTCGTCTGTATGCTCACTCAAAAGTTCCACCTTTCTCTTCTTTCCTGCACACACGTACGTATATGTATACGCCAAGTCGATAAAACAAATAGTAACGAACAAACTATAAGAAGCCACTGCAGTTTCAATGGATTTTCTGCTTACATAAGAAAAGGCTAAATCGTCCCTGAAAATTTCACTGTCGGTCATAAAGATTTGAATAGTGATTAATCGTTTCAATTGTTCTCATCGCTTGCACGATTACTTACAACAAAATGATTAAAATTGATACACAAGCGTAACTTAATTACATTTTATTTCAGTGACTGTAAGACAGCACCTAATATGCAAAAAGCATGCAAAATTATTTCAAAAACCTGTGTCAAAGGTATTTTGCTTTATAAGATATGAGTTTGTGTTTGCGAGAATTGATGTACAATCATGATTTGCAAATGTTACGTCGAACTTTTTCCAGCGTCGATTGCATGTTCCTTAAGTAAATTACGAAACGTAATATTTCCGAAACATTCTTCATACTTGTAAGAGAGTTTGTGTACACAGAAGCGAGATTTGGAATTTCCTTGGCTGGCCACATGCCAATAGTTGGCAAAGTCTCGCCAGTCCAAAATTTCATCACGCTTCGCTTTTCATTTCTGGCACTTTTCACCGTCTGTTTGCGGCCGAGCGTTCTCTGACCCTCCATCTCGCTTCCGCCCCGTTCTGCTCGTTCGACGATCCTCGGGACATTCTCACAAGAGTCCGACGATCAACTGAAGTTGGTCAGGTGGCTCCGAAGAGAAAATCAGAGAAGTCCCTGTATTCTGAGTCATGAATCCGGACGTGTATGTGTTGGTGTTCTCGTCACCCGAATACAAGCAATGAAGCTTGCCGAACATTCCGGTAAAACTTTTTGAGCTTTCGCGGACTCCCGTCACAAGCTAATCAGTTGGAAATCCAAGACTGCCTTCTCAAACGCCTCTGCGAAGTAGCCAAGTTTACGCTCTCAAATCTGTTCCCACCCTTGTCTACTATAAACACGAAACTTGGACTCGCTCGTGTCTTGATTTCTTGCAAGAACAAAGGCGTAAGAAATTCCGCACGTGCACGGCTTTGGGTAGTTGCTCATGCTCCAGTTGATTCATACAGATATTCCTGATGCGTAAAGAGGAATATATTCCTCGCTATCATTTTAAGATCCTCTTCAACGAACTCCGCGAAGTACCTTAAATGTTTTAAGTGCCCGATTACTTAAACCAACAATTGGAATCCTTCAACCGGCGTATTATCTCGCGAGAATAATAGAAGGCACGAGTTTACGTTCTTACCTCGAGCGAAGTGTCTTTCTGTCCTTTTGTCGCGCTTAGCGAGCGAGAATTATGGAAACGAGGGAAAGGATCTATTGTGATGCGCATTAAAGATTTTAAACGGTACGATGCACCTTCACAGGAGGATGAATTTCTAATTTAATGAGAAGGCAGTACTTTAAGTCTATCGAATTACGGAGGCTCGAATAAAGAAAAAAAAATTTTATCGTTTTAGAACTTCTCGTCATGTATCAATATTTTTGCAACGATCGATCCAAATTCATCATGATGGAGTAAAAGATGTTCTTTTCAAACGATTCATTGGTACCAATATTGAATGTTTTTCAAGGAACTTCAACCAGGAGTTTAAGACCATAGTCTACAACGTCTCAACATATTACTCGCGTTCCCAAGTTTTATCTGGTTGCAATCCCGAAACGAGGTTAAAATAAAGTGAGATTATTACATCGGTGCAACTCACCAGGAAATTCTGGTTCTCGAGACCGGGTACTATAAATCTTCTCTGAAGAAAAGGTCCCGACTACTTTATCCGCCTGTCCATGATACTTTTTACACGCAACATTTATGATTTCGCACCTCGGATTAGGTGTCTTTGTCCGTGACCGTTCTTCGTTGGTAATCCTAGCGATCTCATCGACAACGGCTTTCCTGTCTTTCATCCACTTCCTTATACAGCTCTCGACCTCGACACTTTCCTGTTCCTTATTGCTTTAGTATATCTTGTTCGTGGGCTTAACTGCAACACATTCAACAGGAATGAATCACCGAGGTCAAAGGGACCCGTGAAATTGATATCCATCACTCAAAGCCACTCCTACAAGAAACCCAACATTCTGAACCAAAAAAAGAATTATTTGCACACACGAGCTACCTATTTTGATGGATCTTGAGATTATCTGGAAATCCTGATAGAAATTACGGATTTTTCAAAAAACTTCATCTAGGGTCAAGTAAAGAATTCACGTACTACGGTTTTTTAATTTCATAAAAACGGATTTGGACTTGGTAGATAGTTCTTATTTCTTAAAGGTGTTTCAACCTGCAAAATAGGACTTGTATCTTTCCATTATTCGATGCCATTATCACGTACGAATGATAGTAGAAACGGGACAGAGTAAGCTAGAGGCTTTTTCCACGACTGCGCTTTTCTTCTTCGTACGTCGGAATTCTATGAAAAAAGTGCATTAAGAGCACTGGACCTCCGGCAGTGAGAAATGCTGGTTGGGAAAAGCTGATGCGAATGAAGCTCCAGCCACCGATATACGCAACAGCGCACACGAGCATTCCTCTCCACTTTGTTACATTTTCAAAACGTTCTTCATTCTTAGTTCGCTCTCTAAGTAAGTGAGGAACATATCCATTAATCTTTAGTAATACTATCTCGCAGACGTCAAATTTATCATCGATTTAAAAACATTCTATGGACTTGAATGAAAGAATAGCCATATTGAACTAAAGTCATCTGAATTTTACAGTGAATTGAAGCAATTACCGAAATTATATCGCAAATACATTCCTCTTTGCGGAAGGATTACCTCACTGCTGTATATGAATTGCCAAATGACTTGTATTAATTAGCGACAAGATCTCTGCACTCAAAGGTTTGCATCGTTAATACCGGCATTCCTATAAATATGTACATTACCATGTAACATCAAATGGAATTTCTCGTGAGGGCTACTTCTACGGCTTTGCCTTTCTCTCCATCTATCTCCGACCTCCTAATTAATTAGAGACTCTGTCCGGGTGTAGGGTGATAAATAGTCCATGTAACAAGATCATTAGGATGTGTGGGAGTGTACTCTTCTCCTGACTAGCAGACCCATAGAGACTGTGCAGAGTATGGAATGCGTTTTCGGGTACTCTTGCCCGCTGTAGTCAGAATATCCCACGGTGGGCAACGAGCAAGCCGCACACTCGTTATGCGATTCGTGAATCCCTTATCCGTTATCAAGCTAATTACGTACGTGATAGCGGCTGGTACAGCATTCACCAGCCACGATGATATTACCGCTCTCTCCTACCTTCCAATTGCTTCTCACAAAATGAGTTCTCTGTACGAGCTTTGACCTGAGCTACGTTCGTTGAGTGAAAAAATAGGACATTTATCCCTTTCCTCAAAGCGCATGTAGCATCAAAAGCAAATGTACACGTGAACCCGAACGTGATGCAGTCGATGCGTATTCCTTGCCACGTTGTGACCGGGTGAAATACCAGTTGATTTCTTTTTTTGGAGTGTAATCGAAAGCTGTGTGTGGATCCATTGGTACGACCATCAGAATTCCAAACGTCTTGAATTCAGGACTTGGGTCGTTTCATGTGAATGGGTCCGGTCAATCGCTGTTGCGAAGTTTACATTTGTAGACTTGAATCTGACTGGAGATTACTACGATAACGGTCATTGGATGAAGCTCGATTGTTGTGGCTTGACCACTTTCGCCATTGGGATTCGATCTCACCAAGCTCACTAAACTGGGATGCCGCGTTGCGGTTGACAAGGACGGGGTTGAGAAAGCTTCCATGAACTCTCGATAAAGCTACGCAAAATCAGTGTGAGATCAGATAGACTCGCAGTTCTGCGAAGTTCGATACCGAAGTAACATTCAGACATAATTTCCTCGGTTACATATACACTGCGTTGGGGAATAGCATGATTTCTACCTTTCCAATAATCCGCGCAATCTTGCCGGTGCAATTCAGTATCGCGTCTGTTACCACACGCTCAATTAAGGTTTATTCCTAGGATGCGCTCCAAATCGCGGCATTTACGGAATACCGGAAGCCGAGCTATTACGGCAGCACTTCCGATTCGAGTATGGATAGACCGGCAAGTGCGCTGACTCCAAGATCCCCAGGCAATATTTACCTTTTAATGCAACCCCTTCCACTGCAAGATAAATGAGTTTTGGTCTCCTCCTCTCCCTCACTTGGTGTTTCCAGTATGGGAGTCGAATTCCATTCCACAGGGTTCCAGGGTAAGCCCTACAATGCTGAGCTCGCTAGAAATCTGTAGTACGCTCTTACGAACAACCTCCCTCTTTGATCTTTCACTTCGTTTCTTCACTCACTTGTTTGCAACCTTTTAGGATTCCCAGACTCTAGTCTTTTGGGTGGAAATTCAGTACCTGAGAACACTGAGAATTGTTACAAGTTCAATCTACTGTGGCGACACATACTTTATGGTATTGCTGTCAGATGTTCTTTTTTCCAAATTATTTTAAGCACACCTGAGTGTGCCAGAATTCTTTCTACATGAATTAAGAAATTTCAATGTTAAACAGCTGAATGGTTTTTCATAAAGGACGCAGTCTAATATAACCTTTTACTTCTCTTGTCTGTTACCCAGACTCTAGTCTCTTGGGTGGAAATTCAATACCTAAGACACTGAGAATTGTTTCAAGTTCAATCTATTGTGGTGACACATACTTTATGAGACCGATGTCAAATGTTCTTTTTTCCAAATTATTTCAAGCACACCTGAGTGCACAAGAATTCTTTCTACATGAATTGAATAATTTCGATGTTGAATAGCTAAATGGTTTGTCAAAAACGACGCAGTCTAATATAACCTTTTACTCCTGTACAAGATCGGAACGTTCAAGAATCTTCGTTTGTCCAATATAAGTGACTCAATACGTGTTTCCTTTTGTTACAGCTGTTCGAAAGGCGACTACTTGAAAGTATTCCTCCACCTCGAAAGTCGCGGCGTGTCGCAGTATACGCCATGGTCTGGATTGCTCTGCGGAAATTTTCGTGACATTCCGCAAGTGCTCTACAGCTCGAGATCTACCCTCGTACTTGAGTTCCACACCGACGGATTGGCTACCAACGCGACTGGCTTCACTGGCACTTTTCGATACATCGACAGACGTGAGTAAACGGCGAAACTTCTTTGCGCACACGTGCTCATTCTGGTACACGAAAAAACTCGAAATATTTCAAGAGATTGCTATATTAGGTTCTTTCATGGAAGAAAGTGCGATTGAGGAACTTTCCTCTGAAACCGCATGTCTTCCATCACGAAGATTATATACATTTATATGTACATAGTATATTACTATACAGTACGCGTAAACATTTATTTTGTGACGTCTTCTCTGCTGTGAACGTCGTTCTTTATACCTTCGAAACGAGAAATTTGTTGCGTCTAGTTTCTCATAAAGTACCCCGTTCCTCCTCCCTCTCACCCATCGATTGATCCAACTTTTTGTCCAGAAGCGTTCAACGGTTATCCAGCATCACTAACACATTTTCTCTGCACCCTTGGGCGTTTCCTATCTAAAGAATCCGAAAATCTCACGCAAACCGGAAGTTTGGGTGGGAAATCTCGTGCAGGAAATATGAGAAAAGAAAAATCACTTCGAGATATTTCGACGAATCATTGAGAAATTCAGGAGTTCGTAAAAAATTGATTTTTGCTTTTGTTAAGTGGGTTTGATTTTTCATTTTATTTTTATATATTTTTCGCTAAAGTTAGACCCTGGTGTTTGTTGATGAACGGAAGATGCGTTTGCCAGGAAGAAGAATATAAAAGCTTCACGCCCGAGAAGCATTAAGGGATCGCCTGTGAGAAACGACAGAAAAGCGAAATCTTCCTTTCTTCTCGCTACCTTTCACGAGAGAAAGAGAGAGAGCATGCTTGTGCGAAGTGTCGTCTACGAGGAAGTCTTATCTCATCGAAATTGCTGTCCTTAACGGTTGCTGGATCTGGAGAGTGCGCGCAGAATCCTGTACACACAGTTCCCTTGTCCTTGCAACGAAGCTACGAGCTCGCCGAGGTTGTAAAGTATCCCTCCAACCATATCGTACTTTCGCCAGTCTCTATAAACGCGTTTGTAAATCAATTGCCAACAAACAAGAGCCGTAAGCCACATTACTCGAATTCCCGACTCCTGTTCCGAGTTCCATTCTCTTTTTTGACCATTAGACATTATTTTTACCGTAAAAACATTCGTAGACACTCAAACCTTCCTTACGTTATCGTCTACTGGGAACGGAGGGTCCAAAGTGTCTTTCCTATTTGAAATTCTCGATTGGGATCACTCGAGCGTTAAGTCCTGGCGTTCTTCCTAAGAGGGTATTAGAAGCAACTCGTCACTGCCTCCGTCGACCCTTTTCATGCATTTGTATACCCTCTCGCACGAATATATATGTATTCCGAGACAGACCCATCTCGAGCAATATGCTTATTGCCCGCATCGAAGCAACCTTTCTCACGACTGAAGCAGACCTCTTTGGCGTGTCTATGTTTTTACGTAACCGCAAGACATTCTGCGAAATTTTCGCGTTTCGTCGAGAGATCAGAAATAAAGTTGGTCTAAAAGCCTCGACGAAAAATCTTTCTCATGTTTTATAAAAGGAAATTTATGGGGAAAAAATAATGCCAATGTTTTCGACGACATCGCTACAACAACGATAAATAATGTTTCGCGAAGCTTGTACATAATCAATCCATTTACAATCGAAGTCCAATCCGATGCGACTTATTGTTATTATGATAAAACTTTAGCAATTGTCCTCCATTCAATAACTGCTCTAGAAGCTTATTTTCTTCGGTGTGCTGTCTAGACGGGCTTATAAATATGAATTATTGCCGCGGTCAAGTGGACGTTGACACATTGTCCGGAATATTCCAGAATGTAATAAAAAAAATCGGTTTGAAGTAAAACTTGCATCGGATGGTTACTCAGTGCCTGAAGAAACCTATGAATTCTGTGATTTATATTATTCAGTAGTCATCATGTGCATGTAGTATTTATGTATATTACCCAATAGCGATTTTTCTGTGTTTGATGCGCGATTTTGGGGCGGGCTTGAAATTTCGAACTGTAAATGACCAGAAAGCTCAAAATTCCGAAATTATCAACGAGTCCTCATACTTCGATGGATAATTTCAATACTAAAATTCGGAGTTTTGAGCCTTCGGGTTTTTCCAAGTTTGGAACTTCAACTCGGCGTCGCGATTTTCTGTGATTCTGCTGGAAATTATTTAATGTAAATTCACGCTCCTCACTCTTCAAATAGATTTTACTGTACTGACGAATTCTATTGCGTTATACTGTTTGTCATTCATGTTTGAATGAACGTAATTTAGATTTGTAATCTCTACCCCGACTCGGTAGTACCAAGTAATTTACTGAACACTAAAATTCATTAATCACCACAATTGCCCGATCAATATTATAATCGGAGGTTCATTTGTTTCATTCTGGTTTTCCGTGTCTATTTGTATAAAATCTTCGTGATTCGCAGCTTTTTGAGCGTTGTTTGCAGTGAGAGAGCCATGCCAACAAATGTACGCGAGTTTCTCCATAGAGCTTCCGGTCGAATAAAAATATACACGCGTCCATGTAGATTCCCATGAACAAAGAGGGTTCGGCTGCAGAGTGCCCTCTCGATATCTGCCACGCTAAAATGGGACAATGCGCAAACAAATATTTTCACGGTCCTTTCCTCCTTCCAAACCTCGTGAGCATACACGTACCTTTTCATTCTAAATCAAGTAACCCCTTCACCTCGAAATTCAGACATTTTAACGATCTGAAAGAGTAAAAAAATCGCAAAAGTAAATACGCGAGGCTTGACGCGAAATTTTATGAAAACTGTCGCATCGTGGATTTTTATTTGTTTTCATTTCATTCAGATCGTGAAAAATTCCTCCTGGTGATATTTCGTTTTATTCAGCATCAAATAGTCCATATAATGGGCTTCCAGCATCCATTCCTCTCCGACGAGGAAGCCCCGGTGGACCGCAAAACACTAGACTGACAACATGCTCCCGATATACGTGTACATACATAATCGTGTCTACATACGTATCAGCTTTGTGCCATTATCCGTGTGCTTTCTACACGCGCATTGGTGGCATCTCTCTATAGACGTACCCCGTTAGATTCGAGCCCGTTGAGAGTCCTCGATTAAAGCATGCATGCGTTAACTTTTATTTCGCTCGGGAGAACGCGTTTTCCCCGTGTCCCTGCATTCGACTGCTGCGTGAGGTAAATCACGTTTTCCTTGTCACGAGAGGCAGTCACCGCGGGGAGAGAAAAATTGCGAATATCGGAGGGCAAATCGACCGAAGCTGAGATTCAATAGAAGGAAATCAAGAGGCCAATAGAATGCGATGTGTTGATTTAACAATTCTGAACGAGTATTCTGATTTTTACTTATATTAGAGTGCATTGACATGTTTTTTCATCTTAGTTTAAATACTTGTAGTAACGCTGATTCTTCGACGCATGGAAAGGAAAATTTACCTTAATTTTATTTTCGCCTTCTTCGATGAAGGGAAAATCCAGCGAAGTTATTTTAGAGAATAGAAAAAGGCATTTTACAATTGTCGGAATAACTTTGACAAAGGATGGGAGTATTCGGTTGGAGGTACTGCCTCCCGACGATTTTTGTAGGAAGGCTGATCTTCTGTGACCGCCGAAGACGACCGACCTTCGATTCACTACTAAATAGAATTTTCTCTCATTTTTCAATAAAGAATTTCGCATCATTTCGTGCCCGACCTCATCCTTCTTCGATTTTCAAGAACAATTTTAAAAACAATATTAACACTTCGTCTGCAAACCTGGGTCGTTCGTGTCCGAGCAAAAACAGTTTTGGTTTGTACCGGGAAAATAAGGGAAGCGCGAATGCTCCTCCCTGTCTGTAAAGAAAGTTATATAGGAAGGCGATCTAATGCCCAAGTTTAAAAATTTTAGTACCTCCCACGTAATGGTAGTGGTTCTGAATTTCTTCATTTATTTAACAAAAAATATATAAAAAAATTAAATTTTAAAAAATTTTCCAATTGATACTTCAAAATGAATATTTCGAGAAGTAGCATGAATTTTTTCAGAATTTTCTGATTAGCTTAAGGGAGTGAAATAATGGCCGGACGTGAAAGACCCACGTTTGCAGACGAAGAGTTAAAACCTACATACTCATGAAAAAGTCAAATAGAACCAAAGCTCAATGTAACTGTATTGAAAGATTTAAACAGTATTAATCCAAAATCAATTACTTAAATATTGATTTTTCGTGTAATTCAACGGTAAAACATACAAGTGGAAACAATGATACGAGAGTGAAAGTAACAATTAAAAAAGTTTTAAAAATAATTCCACAATTAAAGTTTTGACGAGTTCGCGGAAGAGAATAAAACGTACGAAAATGTCGGAACAAGAAGTACTCGCGAATGCACGTGTGTATAAAGTGTCGAATACTGGCATAAAATTCTACCTGTCGAGGAATATGTAATAAAGGTTATATATTTTTGATATAGGAAGCATAAAGAACGCCTTCGATATCCTCGCAACCCCGTACCTCGGGATGTACCGTTATAATCTAATTTCCGGAGTAATTTGTCAGTTCACGAGCCATGCAGGTTGTAATTTGGTCGAGGAAGACACCCTCGTCCTTGCCGACACGATGCGAGTAGCGCGCCCTCTCTCTCTCCCTCTCTGGTTACGTGTCAGCGCGACTATTCTTATCCTTTCACCCTTTTCCGCGTGCTCGCGGTTCCACTCGCCCTCTTTGTGGCAAGAGGTAAAACGCGACATAAACAATTACGCGAAATGACGAGTTGTTCGGTACGTGTTAAATTGTACAAGGACAAACTTTGCGAAAGCGTTCCAAACTTGAAAACATTTTCCCGCATAAAAGGAAAATAAAATTTCCTTTACTTCCTAGTGTCTGAACTAATAAAATTAAAACTCATATCTACATTTTAAGAGAGATCATGATCGAAAAAAATCTATTCTTCATGTCGGTAACACTGACTACTATAAAACTCGTCCTTGCATTAATGCAAGTGTAGAATTACAATAATTATTGTAATTCTACTTCTATTATTCTACTTCTAATTATTCTAATTCAAGTGTAGAATTACAATAATTATTGTAATTCTACACACGACATTACAATTGTCTCGATCACTCGCGTGTATCTCCAAAAATCTAACAACAATTTCTTGAATCGTCGTTTTTTTTCTGATTATATATTTCTCGTATAGTGGAATTTCTCTACGATGCTTAGCGTAGTTCCGTCGCGATCCTTTCATCGACCGAAATTGTGAGCACGATAGATGGCCGAGCAATAAATGTCGCCGCGACAAAGCGAGCAGTCACGGGTAAAGGAGGACAAAACACGCTCCAGGCTGGAAGAGGGCTTTCATCCTCCCTTGTGTATATGGACTCCAAGCGTACACATAGTTTTCCCTTTGGAGTTACCAACACGAACTCTCGTACAAGGACATCCACGAGGGCGAGAGTAGAAGTGTGCGAATTCGTGTACTGCAAGCTTTCGTACTTCTCGAAGCTCCATCAGGGTGCATCGGGTGAATACCTATAATACTTCGTTTAGTACCATTTTCCGCCCTCTCACGAGCCCGCATTTCCCATCGCCGATTGCATTTATCTCTTTTTCGGTCTTCACCCTTACTCTCTTGACTACAGACATACACCTCGTCTCAGAGATTCACCAATTAATCAGGAAATTGCATCAACTCATCCCTTCCGACTCGGAGTGTCATCACGTAAGTTCGCTGCGCAATATCCTCGAGCTAAAAACATTTAGGGAGACTCTTTATGAAGATCGAATATTGGACTTCCTGAAACTCGAATATTCCGATATGATCGATGAAAACTTTATCTCCCGGCGCATCGGTACTAAAAATATTGCTTGATTCAGAATTTTAATAGAAAAGTGATATACGCGTCAACTGAATATACGCGATATTATTTTTTCGTTACAAATAATAATATCAAACTAAAATTGGAAAAATATTAATGTAAACTTGAAATGCTGAACTTTAATATTTTCACAGAAAAATCGCGTGTACGTCACCTCGACATGCACGGCAGATCTTTTTTCGCAAAGTAATAAATTGGAACATTAGATCGAAGTTGGAAAAGTAGTTGCGAGAGAAATTCAGAGGACCAAGTTTAACGTAATATTTGCCAGGACTAGCAATAAGTTCGTGCCTTCGCTTCGTAGGTAAGACTCGATGTATCCGCGCGCGGGCGCGCACACACACATACGGTGAACTATTGCTCCGGGTGCACCAGCTCCATTATTAATTTTGTTACTGTGTTGGTTGCCACCGAGGAAGTAAAGGAGAGAAAGCTCGTGAGGAGGATCGGATAGAAAGCCTTGCTCGTTACACTGGCACGTTGTACAGATGATAACGTCCCTTGAGAAGGGGTGGAAATAAATTTTCAATTAAGCTCATTCGACGTGACCGCCACTCTCGTTCTCCGTATTATATACACGTATAGACACGCTAGGCATAAGTTTCCCCTCCGTACACATGTGTTCTCAGAATCGAGCCTGTACTCGTTTCCTCGAAATTTACAACAGGATTTTCCCCGGTCAAGAGGAATGCATAATTCTACTTTTTTTTATTTCTCGTTCCACTTCTCATCCTTCGAAGCTCTCGCTAATGCTCGTAATTCCATTTTATTTTCCAACTCGCCTCTCGTAAACTTTGAGAAGTTTAGCAAACTCGCGATCCGGATATACTTTCCTCTGTGGGGGAAAATTTTAAGAAAAATAATTAAGCCTGTCGCTCGGTCGAGTAATCGTAAAAATCTCTTCGCCTTCTTTTTTTTCGTCGTATCTACGGTACGATCGTCACAGACTTGCCAAGTTTTTGCTACTCAGAAAACACGCGGAAAGACCGAACTTGAGTAATTTCGCGGTTCCATATACGCATTCCCGCTATCTCGAGCGAGACGAAGAATAGTCCCGGCGTTGTCGTTTTTCCAGACATCTGATACGAAAAAGTACTTAAACTCGAAAACTTGTTGGTCGAGCGCATCGCTCGGGTTCTCAAGGACCACGCAGCGCCACGTATCTTTTTTTTTTCTTTTTCATTTCTCCATTTTTTTTCAAGGATCCCCTGCTCGTTGATCGTGCGAAGTGCGCATCAATCTTCCCACTCGTGACTCGCGCGAGCTCGTCTCGAAGCCCCGAGGCAAAAAATCCTCGTACAAAAACAAAACCTTTACAGCCTATATAGATGTATATAGATATCGTTAAAACTTGTCAAATACACTTTATGAGAAGTTACCGGTGAACTTTTCCTTTGAGAGGCATCGTCAGCGCGCTTCTCTCTCGGGAACTTGCTCATACTCGGCTCTGTAAATGCGAGCGTCGCAAATACCAGATGAAAGCCTTCGGCGTATCCGGTGTCGAGAGATAGACAAGAATTTTTCTATTTTTTTCGTGTATATTTTTTTTCTTTCTTTTTTTCCCCGAGTTCCGACGCGTTGGTTTTCGTGCGGACATTGTCAGCGCGATAGGCTAGATGGTGCTCGAACACGTTCATAAAAATGAATGAGAGAGAGAGAGCGAGAGACAGAGATAGAGAGAAGAGCCAGGGCGAGAGATCAACTCCATCGCAAATCGGTATTACCTCGCTCGTCGCTTTTTCCCTCTCGTTGATGTACGCATCAGTTTTTCCTTCCCCTCGGTACCTCCCTTCGAGAGCATGCGGTGCGTTCGATTCTCACGATAAAAGCTGATCGTTAGTCGCGGACGATCAGTCCGAATCGGCAGGAAAAAAAACGAGCGTCGCGCCTGTGAGCGGATGAGTCCAAATAAAAAAATAGCTCCAATCTGCGAGTGAAATCAAAGGACGCGCGCATTTTGTTTGATGCGGCGGCAGGGGTGAAAAAAATACGATTTCCATTTCTCCTCACTGATTGTACGCAATATTATCATTTACTTTGGAACAATTGACATCGATAATGAGTCTTTGAAGAGAACAAACAAAAATTGAATCTAAGAATGACGATTGTTTCGGGGCCAAGTACGTGAGGAATTCATGCTTATAAATCAGAGTCTCGAAAATCGTCGACCTTTGGAAGCTTTTTGAAGAATAAGAGCGCTCATGAGTGGATGAAAACGTGCGAGAAGAGGTAACTCGGTTCGAGAGTATGAGAAAGGAGAGCAGTTGCCAGAGAACGGGGAATAAAGAGAGAGGAAGATAAAAGAGCGGACCACACATCGCCGCGTGCCGAGTTTATAGCCACGTCCCGTATAGCCGAGGAGAAAGAGCGAAGGAGTGCGAAACCAGTGAGTAGTAACAGCTGGTACAGGTCAGACATGCATAGAATTTTTCCTGCCTCCTCGGGAACTCAATACTTGTATCTCAATATCGATAGCTCTCCAGTCTGGAGTATAAAAAAGAGGCCGCTTCGTGCTAAGATTTCCACTCGTCCAAGTTACGTTCTTCTTTCACGAAGAAAAAAAGAATTTATAGTTATACATTTAAGTGGTATTTACCGTACCGTGTTCACGCTCGCTTTTTCACGTCCATTCTCAGTTTGCAACGATTTTCCCTGTTAGTTGGATAAGAATCTCGTCCACCGAGCGATACGATTCGGAGAAAAAAAATACTGAGCATTTTTCAGAATCCAGGAGATGCACATACTACTGTTTTCTTAAATGGTAATAAGAAAATCGTTTCGGTTATTGCCTGAGCAGCAGCGGCGCGCGCCATTACGCTGTTGGTGTGCTGCTTGACCTCCTTTAGCCTCCCCGGGAAGATATGCGACGAAAAGAAGGAGAAAAAAAAGACATCCGAAGCAAGGGAAAGATGCTGATGCATAAAGCTGAATTTACGAGTCTTACGTGATGTGCATACATTTTCAAAGGAACACGGAGTTTGGAGCTCAACGTTAACGAGAAGTTCTTAACTCTTGGACTCATTTGAATCTTTTCACGGTTAAAGAAAAAAAGTGTTAACTATTTCGTCCGATAGTTTCACGGGAGCATGTGCTGCAAATTCATTTTACCCGGAGATTCCTTTTCTCTTTGAACTTAAAAAAATACGCGAGTGTTTTCTTTTTTGTTTGCGAAAATTGAGGAACCCTTTTTATGCTTTTTTCAAATAAGTTTGTAGCGCTATTTCAAAAGTTATCTTCAGGAGTTTATATTTGGATAATTCGACTATTTAGCTCTCACGAAATTCTTATATTCTAAAAATATTATAAAATCACGTTTTTCTAATTTTTCGTTCGCATTCGATTTATGTTCCGTTGAAGAATACAAATTCGTCTATTAGGACATGATTGGACATTTGAAATTCTAAATACGATTTCAGCTCTATTTGAAAAAATAACAATAAAAATAATTGGACCATTAGAACACACGGTTAAATTTAAAATTCACCTTCATTTGTTTCGACTTTTTATTTGCATGACACGCGGGATTACACGGGGAGGGACTCAGAAATGGCTCACGAGCATATCCAAGAGATGAACTTTTTTCTCCCATAAATATTTATGGCTCGAGGAATGCCAAAGTCGGCGAGGGAACGAGAGGGAGAGAGACTTTGCTTATCCAACGTTGATTAAAGTTTACGATAGTGCCTGGGGAGCTCGGAACAGGTTGGCAGAAGAGCGAGAGGGGGCTTAGCAGGTATTTTTTGCTTCCGCGCGCGGCGGTATTAGGGCTCAACTTCACTCTCCGTGCCGCATCGTTTGTTGAAAACAAAATATTACAAAAATGCTTGTCACGTATCCGAGTCTTTGCCCGGAAGCAGAGCGCGAGAGAATTTTGCCACCGACCGAACGGTCTAACTAATTATCCCTGATTACGAAATAATACAGAGAGATTTACCGGTTTTTACCCTCATCACGGTTCACCGCAAAAACGACTTTTTTACGAGGTGTAGAACTAGACAGCCTTTTTTATCATTTTTTTATCTAACAAACTCCAAGACTGTTAAACAACTTGAAATATTAATTTACTTGAACCTCGGTTTCTGTATTTCTTCAACAAAAATTTAAACATCGAAAG
The DNA here is from genome assembly GCA_030522605.1 of Cremastinae sp. B BG-2022a. Classification (NCBI taxonomy): domain Eukaryota; kingdom Metazoa; phylum Arthropoda; class Insecta; order Hymenoptera; family Ichneumonidae; species Cremastinae sp. B BG-2022a. The sequence continues at coordinate 41,656 of JAPYYX010000975.1, forward strand.
CGACGTTTCCTCGTCTCGAGAGCGGACGAAAATAATCAGAGTTGATAATCTCCTGAATAAAGAACGAAAGAGTCAGAAAGCTGGCTATATCCGGGTCGAGACATTTACTAACGAAGACGACTCAGCAATTATTAAAATAATCTAAAGTATTAATTAACTTCAACTCTTTCCCCTTTTTCTTAAAAAAAGAAAATAAATCCGTCTTTAAATAGTGAAAATGATTCAATCTAATGACAGCAGAAGAATAAATTTGCGATCTTTGACAAGAAATTCTTTAACAAATTGAGACAGGATACTTTTCCTTCACCTGGCGCGGCCGGGGTCCTTTCGGCTGCCAGGGCTCTTATTGTTTCTTTTATTCGTTACCGGGCGCCAGTTAGTTCATCGGAGAATTAACAATCCGTATTCTGATATTATTTATTCCTTTTGACTTGAAACGGGACAAAATCAAGCCATCTTGTCCGTTTCCCAGCGTGAGCGAAGATACGGAATTTTGGACGCCATCGCGAGCGGATTCCATAATTTTCTCT